>JAWWES010000037.1:4964292-4978289 GCA_035583135.1 Lophotriccus pileatus | reverse complement strand
TGGAAGTGTCCAAGGCCAGGTTGGATGGGGCTTGGAGCAACCTGGGCTAGTGGAAGGTGTCCCTGCCCAGGGCAGGGGATGGAATGAGATGATCTTCAAGGTCCCTCCCAACCCAAACCACTCTGTGATCCCAAGTGTCTTAATGTCAATTTTTAAGAATTTTGCATTTTACAGGAAAGCAAAAAGCGATTTTTGGTACTCCTCGAAGCCTTCCCATAACTCCACAACCAGCAGGAATTCTGGGCCTTCCCAAGGGATCCTGGAGCGCTGGCACAGCGTGGACAGGCTGCCCCAGCAAACCAGCCCCACCTGGGCAAGGCTCAGCCCACTGCAATTATTCAGTTCTCCTGTCACAGAACTTGATTAGTTCGGTGCTTTCACCTGTCTCTGCCCTGGGCCAGCCCTGAATTCCCACCTGTGCCTCCTGCTGACCAATCCCAGCAGCCTCTCAGGTACCCACAGGTGATAGAGATGAACACACCCGCCCTCCTTCCCACCTAGAGAAGCCTTACACAAAACCTTCGTGGGCACTCTGAGGGTTTTTTGTTTGGTTGATTTTTTTTCTTTTAGGTTGATTTTTTTTGTTTAAGATGTTTGGAGGTTTCTAAGCTGTCTAAGAAGCTCTTACCAATCCCTGGAGTCACTTTCTACCTACAGAACCTGCAAGCTAAGAGGAGTTTTCTTGTGATGATAAATTTTCATGGATGTATTGCTATGTTGGTATTTTTTCTGCTGTACTAGTTGGTGATTTGGTTTATTTAGTTTCTTTATTTGGAAGGACATGTGCAGATTAAGATGTTTCCTGGCAAGCTGTTGGTTTTTTTGCCTGGCGTTGCCTGTTTTGAGGACTTGTGTTTGTTCTGGTTGGGTTGCAGTTCTCTGACTGCACAGGTTAGGTTTGGATATGACTGTAAGTGCGGTCAAGTTTGTGTTGGGTTTTTTTATAACAGGCTGTAGTGGCTGCTTATATTGCTCCAGAAGGAGCTCAAGAAATAATTTGCATTGTCTATATCCTGATCTTACAATCAATAACAGATATTACTCCAGTTTCCATTGCTCAGGGAGTCTGAAAAGCTTAATCAGCACTGGTGACCTAAACTTTGATTTACAGGCCTATACTTGGTACCCTTCTCTGTCCTCCTCTTTCCTTATCTTCATGGTAAGAAAATCAGCTCTTGGGATAAATATTTGATTTTCATCTTTAAGAGAGTGAAATTTCAGTGGTGGGTGGAAATTTTCAGTAATAGATTGAATTTTCTGGTAAAAACTTTGGTGCTAAGAAGGACTTGCTGAAGGACTAGTGATGAAAGGCTCTAGAGGTGCACTGAAAACCATATAAAGGTATGTATAACAGGAGAAAAGAATAGATTTTATGCAGAATTGGTGGAGGTGAAGTTTAGGCAGAAAATGTGTGCCTTCATTTTCTGTCGGTTTGCCTTTGTTGGTTTTTATCCCCTAATTTTTCCACAGCGAGGTTTCGGTGCTGCTGAACTCGTGGCTTGTCTCTGACCAGGACCGAGGTGTTCCTTCTCCTCCCCAGCTGGGTGTAGACAGTGACAGTGCTCCCACCACCATCCCCGCAGCTCTCCCAGCCGAGCTGAGCCGAGGATCTGTCACTTGGGCAGGAGTCTGGGAGACTGAACCATTTGCAGCTCCTGAACGTCTCTGGAAGAGCGAGGGTCATAAAAGCCCGTCTGAATGGGCACTTTACCGACAGTGCTCACCTTTAATGGCCTTTTTGTGAAGTTACAGCTTGGCTTTTAGGCCCTTTTTGCAATTCATCACTTAATCCATACGCGCTCCCCTGGCCAAGAGCCGGACAATGGGGCCCGCTGTGTCTGGTTTTGTTACAGAGCAGCCGGAGTGGCTTTTAACTAAAACAATGTATCTGAAGGAGAAAAATGTATTCACCTTGAATTCCCAAGGGATCCAACTTACTTAAGGCAGCTCTGCAGACACTGGTGTGTGCAATCAATGAAATCAAAACTGAAGCCATGGAAGTATGGCAGAAAGGAGTAAGAATGTATATGCCTTTGCATGTATAAAATATGAGGGGAGGAAATGTGCAGGGAGGAAGGAAACAACTTGCAGCGAGCTCTGGAAAAAGACCATTTTTTTTCGGATATGAAGTTTTTCATGATTAAATATAAGGGTGTATTAGATTGGCAGGGAAGGATGGTTACAGAGCCCTGGAAGCAGCTGGGGGCCCTTCTAAAGGCCCTTTCAGAAATCATGTGTCTTCTGGGTCAGTCCTGTAATCCATTCATCAGTTCCTGTTAGGAATTGGAGGTGAAAAGATGGTAAAAGTGATTCTCCTCAGCAGTGCTGCTGCACAGAGGGTTCAGGGGCTACCTGGGAACATGTAAGTGGCAAAACAGTGGTAGCCCAAACCCTGCTGGGACCTGGGATACATCAGTCTAACTTGCCTAACTCTCCAGCTTCCAGATACAGATGGAAGAGGTGTCTGCACACCCTTACTTGGGGGTAAGGGGGAAGGATTCCTTCTCTAGGCACCAAGGAACTGTGGTACCTCCTGGCACTGCTGCCCATCTGTGATAGACACCAGTAATCTGTTATCACAGAATGTTTGGGCTGGAAGGGACCTTAAAGCTCATCCCAACCCCCAGCCATGGACAAGGGACCTTCCACTAGGCCAGGTTGCTCAGAGTTCCTTCCAGCCTGGTCAGCCTTGACAGAAGCCTTCACCTACAGGAGGGAGCACCTCACTGAGGTCTGCTTGTGATCCCACATGTGCTTCCTCTTTCCAGGGTGCTGACTACTGTGAATCCAGTGGGAGCAGGGGCACCAGGTGCAGGGAAGGATTGGGATTCAGTGTAGTGGGGGAGGATTAGGATCTACATCATCATCTTTTGGCTCATATGACCACTTCAAGGTGGGGCCCTCAAGTGAGAGCACTTGGCAAAGGGTAATCTTTATTTTTCCAAAACTTCAGCTATCAAGTTAAGATTATTTTTTTTTTTTAAATGAGATGAGAATTTTGCTTTAGGTTCCAGTTAAGCTAGTGTGGAAAGCTACACATCTCTGGAGGTTTCTAGAAGCACTTCAAAAGACTAAAGTCAAGTCTCTAGAAAGCGGGCAGGGAACACCAGACCCACCCATGGAATTCATCCCACTTTAATTTGGCTCTAGGCACCTAAAGTAAAGCCACAAATTTGGCAGTCTAATAAGTGGGTGGCCAGTCCAATACTTCATAGAGTAGCAACCATTGACCTCAGTTAATTTTCTCTCAACAGTTGATCTCTTTCTACACTCATTCCACCCACGTCCTGATTTTTATCAGGCCTTCAGTCTTGCAAAGAATCTCGCTCGGAAAGTGAAGCAGAACACATTCCCCTCCTTGACTTAGATGTGTAAGTGAAACCAAATCAGGCAACAAGAAATGGGCAGCAGCAGCATTTGCCTGTGGGGCCTGGAGCTGAAGGCCTGTGAGCAGCGAGTCCTGCTGAAGCATTAGCTCCATTTGCTTTTTGTCTCTCAGCCCCCCACACCTGCCTGCCATTTGGCTGCCTCTGAAGGCTGGCCAAGGGACAGCAGATCAAATAATAAAAGCCACATTGAAGCGGTGTTTGAGCTGAAGCAGTATGAGTGGAGGTGAGATGGGGCTTGGAAAGGGCTCCCTGTAAAAGAGCCCACACGTACATGCGAGAAGGTCATTAACTCGTGCCTCCTGCTATCTTTGCAGTCTCCGCTCCCTCTCTCTCAATTATTACATCAGAAGGAAATGAGAGAGCACTTTGCCAAATACTAATGGACTTGATGTTTTCATAATCTCAAGTGCACAACAATCAGAGCTGTTTATTTTCCAAAGAAGATGGGAACCAGGGGAGGAGGCTGAAGACTGTGCCATTCTGTTAAGGAGGGGGGAAAAACCCTTATGGAGGAGGACTGAGACTGGAAAACAAGCATCCAGGCACACTCTTGCTGTTACAGTTCTAGCACTCATTTCTGGGGTAAAGGTAATGAGAGTGGCCAGATACCATCCTGTCCCAGAGCCCACTGACAGCACAGGCCCAAGCTTGCAGAACACTTTAGAATCCCATTTCAGTTTCAATTCATAAGCTTTAGTCTGCTTTTTATGTGTCTGAAAGTAATGATACTGCTCCATATTGGTTACTGAAGAGTAGCCAGAACCATTCCTGTATGAAATGTGGTGCTGAGGGGACAGAGAATGTGGCTTGAGCTGTCAGGAGGGGTTTCTGCAGTGGCCTGGAGGAGTCAGTTCTGTTTGCTGTTCTCAGCAGCCAGTTTCCCCACACCTTGAGCCTGTGTGAAATCCCAGGGCTTGTTTACAAAGGGAGCTCAGTAGGTACTTGTGCACCCTTATGTTTGTGTGGGTGTACAAACACTGCAGTTCCCCCCCAGAACCAGCTGGGACTCTGAGGTTTCTGAGCTTCTGGAGTCACCAGGCCATTCCCCCTGGGGAAGGACTGACACCCCATTGGGGTGTGATTTGGGAGCTTTGGACGGCATTTTTTGTCACCAAGTGCAGCCCAAGTCATCAACAGGAGGATAAAGACACTTTGTGTTCCTCCTTGCTGCTCAGACTTTAGAAGCTTTTGCCTTTGACAGGACCCTTAAAATTTCAGTCCTCGTTAGAGCAGAACACACACTGCTAACTGGAATGTACACAGGGCTGAGGTGGAACTGCTTTACCCAGTCACACAAGAGGATTTTCAAAGGGTCCCCCAAGAGCATCTTAC
This sequence comes from Lophotriccus pileatus, assembly GCA_035583135.1. Lineage (NCBI taxonomy): Eukaryota > Metazoa > Chordata > Aves > Passeriformes > Tyrannidae > Lophotriccus > Lophotriccus pileatus. The sequence goes on along the minus strand of JAWWES010000037.1, from coordinate 4,973,568 downwards.
ATTCTCACACATAACCTTTCAAAGGTCATAACCAGAAAAAAGGCTTTGCATAATTTGGGAGAGTGTTTGGGCTGAGCTGGGACTCAAAGACAGTCCCGGTGTGTGCATGTACTTATTTATGCCCATTATCCACTGCCAGTGTTTGTCTGCACAGGCAGATATTCTGGGCCTTCGACAGTTCTGCACTGGGTTAAGAAGCAACAGGGCTCTTGATTACCATTATTTAAGAATTTTTTACCGTCTTACCAGTTAGATGCCAGCTGTCTTGTATAGCAAAGAGCTTACAGTCTTGTCTCCTATGCTCCTAATGTTGGTGTTGTGTGTCCTGACAGTAAAACAAAGGGTTGCCTCTCGGAGGAATGAATAACACAGACATCGAGTGGGAAAGAAGTTCCTGTGCCCGCCGTTAAAAGTCAGAAGGTCATTTTGAAATGGTGGATGGAGCGCTGGAGAAGAGGCGGTGGGGGAGCGGAGCCTGTGCCGTTCTGTGCCGGCGGCTCCCGGGAGGTGTCGCCGCAGCCCAAGGCTGGCGGGACACGGGGCAGCCGCACCGGGACAGGGATGCTCGGGGAGGGGACACCGCAATTCCAGGGGTTAGGAACAGGCTGCTGCAGGCCTCCTTTGTGGCGTTCTAACGGAGGCAGGTTGAGGGTCCCCGTGCAGATCTGTTGGCACGGTCACTTGCGAGGCTCTACCCGGGCAGGGCTCAGGGTGTGCGGCTCCAGCCGCCGCCTGCCGAACCTGCTGCGTGGCAACCTTTGCATTAAAGCCTCATAAATGTTCAAAACCAGAGGGATTTTGGGCTTGCTCTGACAAAAAATTGAGTTTTTGCATGTGGATGAGATCTGATCAAGAGCTGTTTTACTCATTAAAGCAGATGCATTCAAATAAGGGTTTCACTGAGGATGTGGTTGTTGTAGAATATTGGGACTGTGTTCATGAGTGGAAGGCAGCGTTGGACATCTTGTGGACCGTGTAATTAATTCCATGGTTTTAGGGCATCATTAGTCTCATTAATAATACTGATAATAATACTTTAAAAAGACAGTTCTGTAGCACTTGCATACATGGCCACTGATGGTACTGCTTTGTACTTCCAAACAGTACCTGCCCAGTTCAACAGGGGGTCAGGACTGGTTGGTGATTTCTAAGCACAAACTGGGCACCAGTGGACGATGTAGGGTGGTGACTTAGAGCCACACACAACAGACTGAGAGGTTTTCTGTCCACCTCTGATGCAGGAATATTTTATCATCAAGTTTTAAACATGTTTTGCATCCCAAACTGCAGTTATATGCTGCTGGTATAAGAGTAATGTAGCAGAGATAGAAGTGGTGATTATCCCCCCCCAAATTAAACTGTATGTAGGAATACTGAATGTGGATGGGCTGCCTGTGTGACTCAGAAAAAAAAACAAAACCAAACCAACATCCTACACTGCAGAGACAATACTTAGAGGGATGTTAAAAAACTCCACAAAAACAATGCAAGAACCCCACCAAAACCCTCAACCACTGGGTAACCATTTCAGTGCTTCAGAGCTCATAGTGGGAAAGGTACTTGAGGCACATCACGAGTAAAAAGTCCGTCCTCCAAGAGGAAACACAACAGGATGCTCTGTGAGCCATGTGGATTCTCCTTGTGTTCCTCTTCTGTGTAACTCATGAGAATCTCATGGAAATCTCTAATTCAATGAAATCTATCTTTTCCCATATCTTGCTGCAGTGTTCCCTCGGTCGCAATCAAGAGTTTCTTTAACAATTCCCACCCAAAACCCTCAAGCAATCCCCTCCATCTCACACTGTATTTCTGCCCTTCCCACCCACTGGTGACCCCATCAAAGCACCTTGTTTACTGCTTTCAGGTTCCTTCTCCTAATTATTTCTGGATGCAGCATTCAGGAGTTCTCCTTCTAAGAGTTTCACTTGCATTTTCAGCACTCTGAGATTTGTATTAACTTTGCCCCCCTGGTTTCCTCCCATAAGAATTTAAGTGTTCTGTTAGAAGCAGGTTTATGTTTAAAATGAACTAATATACACTCAGAACTTCCCTCGGTGAGGGCCAGATGAAAGCTGTCCAGCCCAAGTGAGCCAGCTCCCAGCTGTCAAACCTTTCCATCTTCTTTGGACAGAGTGTGGGGGAGTTCTTGGTTAAAAGGTTTTTTCAGAAGCGACAGAGAGGGACAGGTAGTGTTGTGGTTTCAAGCTCTTTTGCCTTCAGCTACTCTTAGATCATAGTGGGTTTTTTACATGTTAGCATTTTCCTCCTGAAGCTTCTCATGGAGTACTTGAATTTGTGAACTGCCCCTCACCTAGGACAATTGAAAAGCCCTTAAAACCTTGTTTGCACCTTTTTTTGCATTGCATCCTCTCAACTGTGTGTGTGTGTGAAGATGCCCTAGAAATGGACCAAGTCCATACTTTTCAGTGCTGGTGACAAAAGGAAGTTAAAATTACAAGCAACCAATGTAATGTCTCTGGGCATTAAATTATTCTCTCACCGCTGAGATGGTTGTGTCTGTACTGATAAACACCTTTGTTGCCATAGTGTTGGGCAGGGCAGGGTTCTCCTGTCCAGCACATCTGTGTCTCAGGGTTAGGATCTGCTTTCTGGGGCTCTCCAGGCTCTACTTCCACTTGTGGTCCTCCTGCACCGTGGGACTAAACACATGCCTGTGGCTGTGGAGAAGCCTGGGGAAAGAAGAAAAGGGCTGATCCAGCTGTGAGACATTGGAGTTGTTCTCATAAGCTATTCCTGAAGAGAAAATTGAAGTTATGGTACCTTAGGACAGGAATGGCCTATTGGCAAATCTTACTCCCATCAGAGGAAAATATTTTAAGAAGTCATCCCTTCAATGAAAACTTTGGAGTTTGATAGGTTTTAATTCAATTATTTTTCAATGACACTATAATTCTGGGTGAATAAAACCCACAGAAAGATTGTGACTCCCCTTATAAAGTAGAAGAATGGAGAGCTGGTGGAGAAGCATTGGCAGCTAAACATTTGAAAGGAAAACATGCAATGGAAGAAATGCAGGCAAATGGTCTGCTGCTTTCTGCCAGCTTTGGAACAGCGTTATCCAGCTGCAGCATCACCCACCAGAAACAAACAAACAAAAAAAACATCTGAAGGTCACATTTTCAGCCTCCCGGAGCACTCGAATCTAGGGCAAGTGTTACGGGGACAGATCCAGGTCTGCTCCTCTGCGCGGCATTCTTCCTTTTGTGCATCACCATGGTAAACAGGGAGGGTTGCCAGGAGCCCGGCTGCATTGTTTGTCTCGGCTCCCTCCTCCGCTCTCCCCCTCCCTCCCCAAATGCTTTCTCGGTGATTAGTTACTGAGTAGAAGGGGCTCCAGTTACCACGCAGCCGGCCATCCCTCCCCGTTTCGTTGCAACTAATATCCCACCTGCGATGATAAGGTTTAAACTTGTTTAATCTCCTGGCTTAGCTGTGGTGTTTTAATATTTTTAAAATGGTTGTTTCAGAAAGAGAGGGATTTAAACAGGTTTTGAATAAATAATAAAAGCCCTTCTCACAGGTTGCGATGCAGGCCGGGAGGCATGAACCATTTTCATCAGGTCAGGTTTCACGTCGGGTTATCCCAAGGTGGCCTGACTTTGTGGCTACGGATTTACAATGAAACAGTCAGATGCAAAGCAGTTTATGGAGGAGAAACTGCTTTAATAATGCATTTCCTGCTCAGCAAACAGCAGATACAATGACATTCATGGGGAATGGGGAAAGGAACCAAGTCTTGGAGGAAAGGAACCAGTTTTTCCCCGGAGTTTAATAACTTTTTTTGCTCCTACAATGTATTGGGGGAGATAAAGATTGACCTGAGAGACATCAGAGTGTACAGCTTTGGAGGGAGGAAAAAGATAGGTTTGAATATCTCAGACCTGATAACCTGAAGCCCCATCTGCATTGTTTCAAACTCAAGGGAAAGGGAACAGGTTCTCATTTCATGGTCAGATTTCACTGGCAGAAACATAAGACTCTTTCTCTGGAATAACCCGGGTGAAGTGCTTTGTGGTGGTGTGTAGGACATGTTGATTTGTCTCCCAGTCTTGCTCCCTGGACTGTGTTCAGCCCCAAGAGGAGCACTGACCAGCTCCTAACTTGTCTGAGCCAAACCAGAGCTGTAACACCAGGTTTCCAGGAGAGCCTTGTCCTCTCAGCCAGAACCACTGGGATGCACATCAGGCTCACAGAAGCACATGGAAGACTGGGATTGTAAAGCCTGGAAAACTAGGTTTGTTCAAGGCAGTTCTCAGTTCTCCTGCATTCTTAGGCACAGTTTGTGTCAAAATTGGGGTAGAGCAAAGCATAGTGACTAAAGCAGAGGGACCCTGCCCTTTTTCAGGGGCTAAAGCCTGCGAGAAAGCAGGGCACTGATCTTTGGCTCAGTATCAGGAGAGTCCAAGCAGCACCAACTGGGTGACCTTAGTGCCATTCAGTGATTTCCCTGAGGTTGCAGAAGAGAGAAGGTGGGCACACACAGCTCTTGTACAGGTAGTGTTTCTGTTATTTCTGCTTTGGAAAAAAGCCTTGTCAAACACAGTGATCCGAAGTGATCTCAGAAGGGAACTTGACGTCAGCTTCAAGTGAAGGGAGAGCCATTGTGTCTGCAAGATGGGTCTGGCCAAGCTCAGAGGTTGTGCTTGCACAGATGGATTTGGAAGTGCAGCTCATATAAACTAATTAGCTGTGACCAGCTAAGTTAGCCATGCCAGCCCAGATGGCCTCCTTACTAACCTGGCTGAGAAGAGGTGGACACCCAAATCACTCTGGGGTGGCAGTGAGGACAGGGAAGAGGCAAACATTTTCACTGGTGTGTGAAACCCTCTCTGACGTAGCTAAAATTACCTCTGAGCTCCTGCAGGAAGCTTTTATGGACAAACCAGCAAATAAGAGCAATTTACTTCATAGCATATAATCATATTTGCAGTATTCTTACCTATTTGACATAACCACAGGGCAAAAACATGTCAAATCTAGATGAGATTGGGTAAATACATAATAATAACAACAAACCACTGCCTCCATTGCCCCTTCTATTTGAGGGAGAAGAGGCTGTTGCAGCATGATTTCAAAAGCACCACTCTAGTTTTGCATCACCTTGAAACAGTGAAGTATTATCCCTATCTTTTTAGCAATGCCACAGATGTCAAGTAGGGACTTGCTCTGTGTGCTGCTCACTCTGTGAGAAGCCCTGTGGGCAGAACCTAAATACCCTCAACTGCAGTTGTCTGCCTCAACATAAAAGCATCCTTCCTCACCAAAACCAAACAAACCCCACACCTAAATTCTTCATGGGAAAGATGTGGTATGGCAGGCTGAGGGGGCTGTGTGAAACAGGAAAGATTTGATAAAAGGAGGAGAGGGACTCATTTTTCTACTAAAATGAGTGGAGAAGAGCTGAATAAATAAAGATAGGCAGATTGCTTTGAGGATCCTTAAAGGGATGAGGGCTAAAAATATCGATATTAAATTGAAACTTGAATGGCAGGGCAAGTAAACCTCCTTCCATATGTTCAGAATATTACATAAGAGAGCCATCCACATCCCTGGTCATCTTGTGTATGGAAGAAACCCTTTCTTCAAGGGCCCTGTGGTAAGTAAAGGACTCGTTTTTCAGTTCCTTGAGTATCATACAGGTAGTTCAAACTTCAAGCTTAAGAATGAGCTGCAGTCTAATTTTAGTGAAAGAAAAAGGTCTGCCCAAATGTTATTTAGTGTTTAGCTGGAACATCACTGTATCAGGCAGAGGCAGGAAAGCTCTGTAGTTTGCCACTGGATACCTGTAGGAATACAAATCAACTCTGCTGATTGCCAGAAAAGCAAAGATCTGGATCATATTTATTACATGTGAGGCACTACATTCTGAGCCAAAATTTCATACAACAGGCATGGGGTGCTGTGGTGCTTCAGCTTTTCAGCTACCACCTGTTCCTCCACAGAGCTTTAGGTTCAGTTTTTCAGAGTACTTTGATTGTAGTTGTTTGGTTTCAGGTCATATAAATAAGAAGAAATTATGGGGTTTTTTTGGGGGGTTGCAGGTTAAGTATCTGGTTTGTCCCCTTTTGTGGCTTCTCTGAACTAGGCAATGTAAGCATCACTGTAGGGCAGTCCAAGGGGAATGAGAAACACAAAATTCCATCCTTCTCCTTCTGGTGCTGTTGAGCAGAACAGGCTGGATCACTGAAATAGCTGCCTGGAGAGGTTACTTGGAACCAAAAATAAAATTATCTGCTTCAGCTCATGACCCAGCCACTGTACTGCCATACAGCCAAATCTTAGCAGCTCAGATAAGTAGCTGGCAGTAACTGGATGGAAGAATCTGTGGAAAGATCTCCTTCAGAGGAGTTTGCTGCTGATGGAAGGATGCTGTGGACACGCCCTTTTAATTTTTAGGCATCTGATCTCCAAATCATATACTCCTATGAGTAAATCCTACTCACAAAGATCCTGTTGACTTGCAACAATCCCCCAAGAATGTAATTTGTAACCAAGCCAGCTGAGACTTCAGCTTCTGCCTTAGAAGACTGCTTTTGTTCAGACTTCGTATTTCAAAACACATTAGAAACAAAACTATGGTTTCCCAGATAAAACTAGCCCACTGCCCTCCATGTCAGAGGCTCTGCATTGTTTGTGGAGAAAGCAGTTTTTCCCTGCCAGCCCCCAGTGTCCTCAGGTGCAGGACATGCATATAATTTGCTCTTGTACCTCAATCAGTGAGCAAGCAGAAAAAATAGAGGAAATTAATTTCTCCCGTTCCTTTTCCTTCTGTCCTATTTTTTTACAAGGGCCTTTTAAAAATGTTGCTTACTATATGATTATACACAGCAGGGGTTTGTAACAACCTCATCTTAACTCAACCACCTCTGCCCTTGCTGTGGAACGACTGGTTGCCTTGGCAATCTTCTCTCCGTGGTGCTCAGGAGCTACAATTACGGTGCTTTTCTCAGTGGAGATCCTCTTAGCTCCTTTTCTTAGAAGTTCGTGACAAGGAGACACAGAAAGATGTATATAATGGATTTTATTGCTCCGGCCTTCTGCCTCTCCTCCAGCCCTGAAGGAAGCAGAGCTGTGCTATCTAAACCTGTCTGCAGCAAGGAGAAAACCCTCCTGTCTGCTGCGAGGAAGTGCTGCCACCGAATGTCACGACCGGGCACGTGAAGCCACCGGCGGTGGTGACTCCGAGTCCCGTACAAACCCCGAGGAGTAGAGCAGGAGCCTCCCGGGCCATTTCGCAGAGAGAAGGGACTGTTGTTCTGTGTTGCATTGCAAAGACTTCCCTCCAATCTGCTTTCTTTGCAAGGAAAATGACGGTGACTTGAACTGCTGGCTCTGCAAACTCGAGCTAAATGCAGATGAGCAGGACTTCACCCTGAAACAGGAGAGCAGGCTGCCTCAGCCTCCATCAGTTTAGATTTACAGGCCAAACCTGGTGCTAAACTGCACCAGTCACATATTGTCTGTGTACCCAGTGACGAACAAAAGTAAAACCTGTGTCAGCTCCGTGACATTTGCAAGAGAGATCCAGCGACAAAGATGCGCTATTTTTCTTGACTGTTGTTCTGCTGGGTCAGCATGGGGGTTTAGATAAAAACATTCTGTCCCTGGATTTGAATATGACTGGTAGTAGAGGGGGAGCAAAGCTGCCAAGCCAGCAGTCACACAGTAGAGCGTTATTTTAGGGAGATATCTGAGGACAGCAGTGAGGTTAGTCCTGCCTCTGCTCGCTGTGAGCAGTGGATGGATGCACAAAGGGGTCACACACAGCTTCATCTGCGTGCTGGGGCTCTGTACTGTGCAAGCACCTGAGCAAAGACTCCTGCTTTTCCTCCTGCCGAGGTTGGGAGGCTGCAGTTCGTGCACAGTGAGGGAAGTTGTTCTCACCATGCACAAACCGTGGGACTTCACACCAGCGATGCTTAATTGCAGCTGGCATTTTGGACACTCTCAGTGCCTGTGCCAGTGGGCACTTGGCTGATGAGCGACATCCCTTCTGACACGAGCAACGTGAAAACTGCAGAGGAGACTGAAATGCTGAACTGCTGGTTCGACAATTAGGAACCTGAAGAGAATTAAGCAGTCCTAAAGCCTAAACAGTTCAGTTCTAACTGACAAAACACAATAAAACAGGAAGACAGGTTTGCAGTTTTGTACTCGTGGGCCTCCTTCTCTTTTTCTCTTTCCCTCCCCCTCTGCTGTCAGTGTGACCAGAGATGCTGCGTTGCTCTGAGGTGGCAGCCACCAGCAGTGGCTGAGATGCCATCGTTAATTAAAGTCGTGGTTCTCAAGCACTGCTCAGATCCAGGGAAGGGTGAGAAATGCCACATCTGAGGGCCGTGGAAGCAGTCCTATCTCACAACCAAATTCGCTAATGCTGAACACTCCCAGGCAGATCACACTAACGCTTGGCATGCACAGAACAAACGCAAATCTGACTTGAAGGAACAAAACTCCACTGATAATAAAAGCTCTTAATTCCATTTAGAAGCTACATGCAATGTGTAAGAAGCAGCTCTTCTCATATTGATTACTCGTTCAGCACCCTGTGAAGGGTCCCTGCTCTTGAATGGTTGTGCATGGGATGGAAGGACAGGGGCGGTTCCTACAGGACTAAAATGCAATGATTCTTCTCAAAGTTTGGGAAAAATCAGGTGCAACCACCTGACTTGACAGTCCACATGCCTGGCAGTGAGTCTGCAGTGAGTGCTCATACAAGTGTAGATGTATCTGACGAGCCAAGGTGGAGCAGATTTCCATCCATTGGAGCAATCTCTTCCTGTGGTAAAGTGACTTTGCATCAGAGGAGGAAAGGACTGCAGGCCTTCACTGTGGTACTCAAGGGTTGATCACAAAGTCCAATTTGTATTGTTTTGGTGGTTTTTTAATGTTTGTGTTTATTAGTGGTGGCTTCAGTGGAACAGTAGATTTTGATGGGAAAATGTAATCCAGAAAATGTCCTCCTTGTAATGCTCTGAGCAGTTCCATGCAGGAATTAAGCACAGAGCAAGAAGTCAAAGGAACTTGCTTTCAAGGTTGCTTTTATAAATAGTGAGCACATGGAGAAGGTAATCAGGTTGCACATAGACATGTTCTTAGACTGGCCTAACACCGTTTCCCTGCTGTTAAGCACTTTCTGATTCCTAGACTAACCATCTCTTAGACTAACCATCAGTTTTTCCAGTGTGTCCTAGTTAGAACAGCTGGGACCAATTCATCACTGGATGGGTGTAACCCAAACCTGTGTATTCTATAGCC
>JAWWES010000037.1:4936209-4964192 GCA_035583135.1 Lophotriccus pileatus | reverse complement strand
ATTGTTATTCTGACTTATAATCTCTCTTTTGAGTTGAGTTCATTTCCCCTGCTGGGTAACTCTTAAACCAGCACACAGTGGAAAAATGGAAAGGTGGAAACTGGTGTCTGGAGGAGTCAGTCAGTATGATGAACAGAGAACAATCGTTCTTTCTGGTCACAGCATTGTGCTGTTCAGTCCTCCAAACCTGACATGCAGTGACGCTGTTGCTCCATCAGGCAAGGTTCATCCTGTCTCACGGTCCTGCTTTCAGGATGCATCAACTTCCCAAATCTGGAACTGTGCTTTTCTGAGTGATCTATAGTGTAAATTAATCTCTTCATAACCAGCTGGGTAACTTACCCAAATGTAGCACAGAAATAAAAATCACTGCTAGTCTTGTCTTTTAGTCTTTTCAGTGTCACCAGCTCTTACAGAAAAGCTTCAGTCTGGAGTTGCAATGTGAGTTTATTGCACTGGGCTCCCTGTGCTGGCAGTACCATCTCTCTTGGGTTGTTCACCTGCACAATTTAAAGACAAACCGACAAATGTGATGCCTGGGTACCCTTGACTTTGTACCAGCATAGAGTCAGGGGCAAAGCCCACATTTGTTTTTTCTTTCAAGAATTGGGAAATCCATTAGAGCAGTTGGAGCAGCTTTCTGCTTCAGCAAGGAGCCCAGTTTGGTTTGGGTCAAACAAGGGGTAGCATTTACCCATCACTTAATTGTAGCCCCTTCAGGGCAGAAATTGGCAGCCATTTAATTTAAGGCTCAGGGCAGAAGGCAAAGAATGATGAATCCATTGAAAATTCAGTGAGACATTAATGGAGAGAACATCATGACAGCTGGAATTTGGAGGGGATGCCAGGGTTAGCACCTCTGTACTTGCAAAGATGCTGCAGGATGTTTAGTAACTGTGTGGATCTACGTCACTCCCTGCATTAGCTTGGGAGCACTGACTGTTGATTGCTCTGGAATTCTGTTTAAAATGTATGGAATTTGACAAGATCATATCTTGTGGTGGCATGCAAGCTTCAACTGCACTTAACTAAATCTCAAAGAATCTGTGCATCTTTACCTTTTTGCCCTCTTCTTTTTCTTGTGTTTGTTGCACAGTCAAAGGAAACAGCTTTTTATGTGAATGATGATTAATAAGCAGCCCTGCTGAAGGGTGATGCTGTTAAGAGCAGACTCCTTTAATAGACACTTTAAAATGTGTTCTAACATGTGAAAATGATAGGCTGTCAAATCACCTTTCAGGTGTACACTGAGATAATAACATGCATTTGAGAAAAATTATAAGGTAAAATACACATTTTTACAGCATGAAGATAAATAGTGAAATACCCACTTGCCTGCTTCTCTGGAAAATAAGGAAAAAAAAATCCATTTAGAGTGGAATTGTGAGTAGTCTGGACATCTCCATTGCTTTGTGCTTGAAATATCATCAGTTGAGTGTGTCTGTTGTTATATTTGTGCTTGAATTAAAAATACAAAGCATTTTCAGTGTCCATTTATCAGCTGCTATCAAATATTCCCCCAAGCATGAAGGCACCCCAGGACAGACTTTCTTTAAAGGTTATGGCCATACTTTCAGTGTGTGAACCTCTAGGCAGAAATAGAATGGGATATTTTAGAAAAACACCACAATTAATGTGAAACTGCTAATAAAAATAAAGCAGTAGCATGTGTGGTTTGCTTGAGACCAATGATAAAACATCACCCTTTCTGTTTGGGAAGAATTTTGACAAATTCAGGCTGTGGACTAGCAAATAGGTAGCTGTCTATTTTTTAGGAGCGTACTGCAGTCCAGAATCCCCTTCTCTGATTGCTGCCTTGGCCTCTTAGGAACAAAAAGCCCAAGCATTTGAAGTTTAACTTAAATACATGCAGTGAGTTACAAGCATTTTCCCATTCTTTTAATGTTGCCATTTTCAAGCACCTGATAAATATCAAATCCTTTCCTTTTATATCTGAGGGAGAATAAAACAACCCTGAACACAAAACCCCAAACCAAACAAGCAATGCCCAGAATGCCAGTCTGAACCACGCAGGGAACTTTCCTCATCTAAGCAGGTTGCCCTGGGGAGACAGGGTAGATACCCTATGTGGAGTTGTTCCAAGCTCTTCAAACCAAGCATCAAAGCAGCAGCCCTCTGGCTCAGAGGTGAGAAAATGATGCCCTGAGGCACAGCTCCTGTGTCAGGCAGATAGCAAGCAATGGGCTCATAAAACAATATTTGAAGGAAGGTAAAAGAGAGCATGAGGGAAAGGGAAGAGATTCCTCTTAGCTGCGAAGGGAAAGCTTTTCGATCACAATCTCTGACAAAGAACAGCATTGTTTGGACAGTAAATCACTGTGGCCCAGAGAAACCTGTGCTGATAAAAGTCTGACAGGCCAGGGAAGAGGTTCAGGGTGGCTTGCAGGGAAAATCTTTCATTCCAAGCACACACAGCAGACCAGCAGAGGCAGGAGGAGCAGGTACAGGCAGGCAGTCCCGAACTTGAGAGCGAAATGGGATTTCAGCTCTTTTCTACGAAGAGGAGAGGAAAGCCCCTCTCTGATGCTTTTAGCTGGGGAAAAAAAGAGAGCAGCCTTAAGATTAGGATTCTTCCACCTATGTGTTCTTCCCATCAGTTCCTGGGTCTGGTGACTGAACCCTAAATGACAGGGCAGTTCTCTGGAACAAAGCTGGGCAAGCGCCGTTTGTTGGGTGGCAGGTAGTGGTGGCCAAGGAAGGTATTTGAAGGCACATAGCCTGTTAAAAAACCTTGGAGAAAGGCAAGAAAGTGCATGAGAGCTGGCCAGAGTTGAGCACAGTGAGCGGGTTCAGTGACATTCAGTGCGTTGAGAGATCCCTCTCTGTGCTCTGGGCAGGGGATGAGTGACCTGTCACATTGTGCATTTCTGGAAAACTTGGGCTTTTTTGAACCTGCTTGCTTTGTAATGGGATAATGATCATGTTCTTCCCCTTCCTTTTTCCTTTCTGCTCTTGCTCTTGTGTCCTTGAGTTTTGTCCCTGTAGCAAGAGGGTGTTTAATGTGGTGTAATTCACATCTCTTAGGTGCAGAAGGGGGGAGATGGAGGAAAAGCAGGTAACTGAAGAGTTTAAGCACTATTCTCTTGATTCCTCAACACAGTAGATATGGTATCTGAAAGACCTGAATTAAAGAGGTGATGAGAAAGGCAAATGGCAAGGAAAGGTCTAAGAAATATTCAGAATTTTTTGTTCCTTTGCTAATGGAAGGACAGATATGGAAGACTACAGTTTGATATCATCCCTGATACTGACCTTCACACTATCCCATTTTAATTACACTTTTCCAGAGGCTGCTCCACAGCATTAATGTAGAATCCTCCCAACACTCTGATATACCTCTTACTTTCCAGTATTCCTCTTGTGTTCCATCCCTCCTAAGTTCAGGGTGGTTGATACACAGACTAGGTGATGAGAGACAGCCCCCCATGCAGGAATTTGCCTGTGAGCCATTGCTGCCAGCCCTGCAAGGGTATATTGTGCCAACAGAACAGCAGAGAGGCTCCAAATGCATCCAAGATTCTACTGGTGACATTTTAAGCACTTAAGGGTCCATTGAGGGTATTCTGTGATACCTAAAGGGACAAAACAGCAATTGTCTCCCTTCTATACTTGAGGTTTGTCTTTTACTGGTAAGAGGAGGTTCTCTCTGCAATCAGCACTTGCTCAGAACACCTTGCTGTGTCCTGTTTTTTGCATTTTACTGCAGACCCAGCTAACTTGGCATTCACATGCACATTGCAATCTACTTGTGATCTTCCTTGGTAGGGGGATGGGGAGGGAGAAAGCATACATAGGTGTAGAAGCACTAGACTGTGCTCTGAAGGAGCAAAAATCTGTTTAAAAATATTAAACTACTTTAAAAAAGACAACAAAACCCCAACAAACAGCCAGAGTTTGCTGCTTTCCTTGTCTAGGATGGAAAGCTGGAAAGGGGAATTCCGGCTCCTGCCATTACAAATAAATCGCCAACAGCAAGGAGGCACCAACTAGTCAGACACGGTACTTTCCCCAGGAGAAGAGTATCCTGTTATATCACCCAGAAACATTCTAACCTGAGGCAACTGATCTTAACAGTTCAGTGTCTTAAATTGAGGGAGAGAGAAAAGAACTTGCTCCTCACTGAGCACTTGCCTGGAGAGGCCTCTCGGTCACTTTGGCTGAACAAAGTGTCTGTCCCTCTGCCCAGCAACACAGTCCCAAACTCCACTGATTGAAGCTGTTTAAACTGGGTACACCTTGTAAACCTTCTCACTGGAGAGACAGTGTCTTGGAGCCACTATCAAGTCACACAAGTGGAGTCAAATTAGATCAGATCACAGGTAAATCCATCTCAGTGTCCTGCCTGTTACCATGGTCATTGGTGGATGTAAATGGAAAGCTCTGAAGAAACAAAGCAAGGATCAAGTAATCCTGTACCAACCCAGTCCTCCACAGGAATTGGGGGTGTTACAAATAGATGACTGATGTTCTCACAACAGGCTTGCACTGGAATAAAACCCACCTTTCCCTTTGCTTTCAAATTGCAACCCTACAGTCAACAAGTTTGCAGAAAAATGCATCTGTAATGGGTTAAGATGGAAAAAGTTCTCAGCAGAATTCCCCACGTGTTGACAGAAATTAATGTGGAGATGACAGAAGACTTCAGCTGAAGGGAGGGGTTAAAACAAAGTTGAGGGCTTGACAAAGTCTTCATCCTTGGAACTAAATTGGCTTAAAAACACTCATTTGCTTCTTGACTTAACCCTGTATCTTGCTTCTTCCTTAAAGCACTGGCACAAGGCTGTTGGATATTTGAGGATAGAGAGATGCTTTCAAGCTCAAGTTTAGCTCTATTTTAATTTTTTCGAATATTAAGCCTGGGCACAAGGAAAGCTAACACTGTTCAGGCCACTCAGGTGTTAGATGTGGGCTCAGTTTACTGCAGACAGAAAGGGATAATGAAACTGGCTCTTCTAAATCCTTTGCTGGATGCTTTCAGTGTGAGGCTGACAAGTAAAGGAGCACTGGCAAGTACTTTTGTGAACATAACCTGGGATTTCTTTTGTTTTTCTTAAAAATGCCCACTCTCTTCTTCCTCCAAGAAATGGCTTGGTCTGTTTTGAGCTGGTGTTTCTTTTTTTAAGTATTATACAGAAATTTTTGCTTCATTTTATTAGCAAAGTTAATAATTTAGAATTTAGTCAGTGTAACGTGAACCTGATTTTTTTCTGTCTTGATTTGGCTGTCAGACACCACCACCCCCAATTAAATTTATTATTGAGGCTTAATTGTGGGAGATCTTGTGCTTTCTAAGAAGCCGAAGGGCAAGGATGACTCTCAATTTGTCACTTTTTCCATCCAAGAGTGGTGAGGGGATAATGTGTTTGTATTTCTCTGTTCCAATTCACTGGTCTGATACAGGTGGTCACAACCCTGCAGGGCTTTCCCAGCCCAGAATACATTTTTTGGAGTAGGTAGCAAAATGTCCAGCTAAGATCCTTCTCTTTTCAAAGATCAGATTCAGTGAAGCTGGAAGAGAATGTGTGTGGAAATCCCTTAGTGACACAATGCTCTGCTATCTGTGGTGTCAAACAGAAAAATGAGCCGATATATTGACCCTTTTTAAAACAAACCAAAATTCAGGTGGATCAGGTCATGCTGTGGGGAAATAATGGCTTCACAGTCAGGTATTCAGATGAAAAGACATAATTGCACATGTAATTATTTCACTATCAGTTTCACAAACCTACCTGCCAATTAATCACCCTGTGTGGGAGGCCCTCATTTGCAGAACGGGGCAGCCAGACCTTTCTGAAGTTCTGACATTCCCTGGCCCATGTGCACTCGGGGATGTCTCTGTTTGCTGTATCAGGGTGGATCTGTGTCCTTGGAAGGCAGCATGTGCCCCTGCTGTCCCATAGACCCTGGGAGGTGAGAGCAGGTCCAGCTTTCCAAGGTCAGGATGCAGCCCCCCCGCGGCAGCGCTGCCCTGTCTCACCCAGCACGGCTCCTCCCGCTCTGACAGCCTGGCAGTTCATCACCCTCCTGAAAGCTCTGATCTCCCCTGTTTGTCAGCAGAGCTGTCACAGGTGAGATTGTGCAGATTTCCAAAGGTAGGTGAATTACAGAGTCAAACATGGCTGGGGGGCAGAGGCACAGAGCAGGCAGGGACTGTGCAGTTATTTAAGGCTTCAGGATGTCTCGGGCACGGTGCTGGGTGCTTCTGGCTGGCTCTTGCCCATGACTGCACTGCAAGAGGCCTAAGGGACAGTTCTTGGAATTCTTCAGATTGTCAGGGACCTGCTGCTCAGCTAAGGGGCTGCATAGGGATTTCTCAGCTCTAGAAGGGAAAGATTTAAGCCCTGTATTGGGCCACCCTTTAGACTTTCAGATTTCCAATATTCATACTGAGAAGAGCTTCTGAGACTCAAACCTCTTCTTTCTTATTCACAAAGCTTTACGTACTTTTCCATAAAGTCTTACATTTTGAATAGTTAGGAATCTTAAGGGCACAGAAAGTAGAGTCCTGTATGTCCTGTAGAGAGTCCTGACATAAGACTCTGTGATGGTAATTCAGTGGTGTTGTTCAGAGCTTTCCTAATCTGCCAGAATGCAGAATGAGGCTTAATTGTTGGTGTTGGTTTGTGAACAACAGTAATGAACACTGGCAAGTCATGTTCTGTTTTTAGGGCAGACACCTGGAAACAGTCACAACCCAGCAATCATTTGAAAGACTCCTCAAAAAACAAGCAACAGACACCTTGGGCAAAGCCTAACCATGACTGACAGTGGAGGAAAGAGAAAGATTATGGGTCTATCAAGCAGGAAAAACAGTCACACTAAAAGCAAGAAATGTAGTAGGCAGAACTGATCAATCTATCACACCTAGCTAATCCCACTGGTGTTCCAATAATAATTTGATAGTGCTCTAATTTCCCTGGAACTGGTCATGCATTTAACAAAACCAGAAAATATTAGAGAGCTTCATTGCATAACATTATTATTCAGGTTTATACCATGTGCTGCTATGAGTAATGGGAGAAAGATGATGTAAAATGTGCAACCACTTTTTTATTTCAAATTTATTTGTCTATTCTATGTCTGGAACAAATTGCCCCACTGAGATAACCCTAAATGGCAGCAGAAACGTTTGGAGGTTAGGTGAGGTTCCCCAATATCCCCTATATGAGTGTATGATGACTCCCTGTCATGAAAATAAACCCACCATTCTGCTAAACATTGTTTATGTGTGAAAGAGTTGGCACAGATAAATAACTCGTGGTTTAGGTAAGCCAAGGTTCTGTCTCTTACAGGGACCAATACAATTGCTACAGATGGAGGTGAAATAAAATGAAATCAGTAGGACAACTTGCCCCAAGGGGAATTCTTCCTAATTGTGCAAAGTTAGAGAACGGCTGAGAGATGAGTTCAGACAGTACAAAAGGAAATAGATATCCAAAAAGGGACACATGCAGGCATGGTTTTGCCAGCTACACAGCTAAGGCATTAGTTTTTTCCACGAAGACTAAGTTTCTCTGGTGTTTACATGATGTTTTTTTACACACTTGGGAGCAAACAGTGTGCCTGGTTGTGGCAGGACAGCACAGAGGGCTGCCCTCACCAACACCCAGAGAAGCTCTGACTGGCTGTGCAGGGTGAG
The DNA here is from genome assembly GCA_035583135.1 of Lophotriccus pileatus. Lineage (NCBI taxonomy): Eukaryota > Metazoa > Chordata > Aves > Passeriformes > Tyrannidae > Lophotriccus > Lophotriccus pileatus. The sequence goes on along the minus strand of JAWWES010000037.1, from coordinate 4,956,532 downwards.
CACTCCCAGCACAGCCCTTCAGGAGGGTCACAGCGAAGCTACGCTGCATCTGGAAGGGGTGTCTGGTTTCTGAGGCGAGAGGCAGAAGCGGGACCCCAAGGGGAGGCTCTGTCCCTGACCCCCTTTGCCCTCCCTTGTTCTGATCTTTATTGGGCCGTCTGCCTCGTAGCATCAAAGGCAAAAGCAGGCCCGTGATTTGTCCTACAACAGCTCTATAAAAAACATAATTGCCCAATAACCCTCTGTCTGCAAACCAAGCCATCTTCCTGTTTCTTCTCTCATAAAGACTATTTGACAAGCCTGTTCCATCAGCTTATAAAAACCTAGAAATAGTTGCCTTCCCTAGAAAGAAACTACACAGAAAACCAGAAAGAAACTTGTTTTTCTTACATGTATAGGTAGTGTGGGTATACACACAAATACATACACACTAAGATTTCCACAACAAGTAAAATACCTAAACCACTTAAGACAGCCAATTTACCTCCTGGCAGAGGAGTTATTCCTTCTTAAAGGATAGAGATGCAACCCTAACACACTGAATTCATAGGGTCAGAAATGCTCTGTACAAAACTGAACAAAAGGGTGGGCTTCTAAACTAAAAAGGGAATGACCTAAAAGAGATGCCATTAGAATCATTGTTCTGAAGGTATATATGATCAGACACAATGTAAGAGTTATTTTTTTTTGTCTTTTTCTCTTAGACCTGCTTTTCCCACATAATAAGATTGTTGCAAGACTCACCAATAAAAATGATTCTTCAGCCTTTCTTTTGATAAGTGTGCAGATGTAAATTGTCCAGTCACCTTCTGCTTAGTGTAGGGAGTAGCTCATTTGGGTGACATTCTGTCCTCAAGCATCCTTGAGAAAATACAGAGAAACTCCAAATTAAAATGGCTAAACCTAAGCTTTAAATCTAGATCACTTTGTGCTTCAGCCACTAAAAAGTAGCCTGAAGTAATCCTTTGAATAATCTTGCCTCTGATGAAAAGTTTTAAAAAAGATCAGTTATCCAACAACTTGTCTGACTGTCACAGGTCTCATTTGAAATATTTAACGTAGATGTACAGTTAAGATTTGATTTGTGGTGCTGAGATTTACACTCCTGGCAAACGTAAGAATATTGCATTTTAATTTACTGTCAATACGAAATAGTTGCTTTGATATGCCTGAGAAAAAACGCCTTGGGATCTGTTCCTCCCCAGTGACGTCAAATAAGAATTCCTCTTTTAACATTAGTGGATGGATGAAGGATCAGGTCTTCAAAAACAAACAAAGAAGTAATTTATGACAACTGCTATGGGCCAAATGTTGAAGGGTTTGCTTTATTACCCATGTAAGCCTGTTGAAGTCAATGAGGACCTCAATAAGAAAGGTGGTGTCAAAGCTAAGGGAAGATGCTGATTTCAGATTCCACTGAATGCTCTGACTTGGGACCCAGGATTTGATTTTAGTGTTCTTTGTCTGAAACAAGGGTAAAACCAGATATAGTTGAGGCCATTCTGAGCAGACGTATCCATAGCTATAATGGTGAATAATGGCAGCAGCTGTAATTTGAAATTTTCAAATAATACAATAATTTCATTCACAGTACACAGGATGTCTCTTCACGTATTTTCATAGCTTTTTTTTAGTCTTATATGGGAATGAAATATTCCTTTTTCCATTCAGTTATCTGTGCTCTGGTTTGTATTCACGTAGCTAATTGTCTCTGTGGGGCTGAATCTTGGTTACAATTATTTTATGTTGCTGCCAGATGCTGCTGGCCAACAGTCTGGTTCCAGCATTCACTCTCTTGGTTCCTTGTCATGCACTTGGTTCATCTCTGTTCAGGGGCCTCCTGTAATTACCAATCTAGTTGTCAAAAAAGAACCATTTTCCAAACCTTCTTTTCTGTATTTTATCTGTTCGTCACAAGGTCACTCGTGGGACTCAGCTCTGCACCTCCCCAGAGGATTCCACTGCAACTTTTCAGTAGTTCCACCTCTGAAGTATCTTCTATCCCCACTCCATGCCCTTTCCTTCCCTTTGTATCTAGTGGAGAAGCAACACCTTTTCATAATTGGGAAGAATAAGAATCTCCCAAGCAGATACATTTGGAGTGACCTGCCTGGTGTGGGCATGAGGGGCCTGAGGCCCAAGGCAATCCAATTGGCTCATCTTGTAATGTGAGACTGGAGTCCAGCTTGTCTCAAACACTGTAAAGCCAGCCTTAAAAGAACCAAAGTCAGCATCTGCATCTTTTTCTTGGTGTTTCAAGTCTTCTTGGTGCTTCCCTCTGTCTCCTCCCTGGATGGCTTGTTCCCTCTTAGTTCCTCGAAGGAGAACACGTATTCTGAAACCCTTTCAGCAGTGGTGTGCCTACATGGAGTGAATGCTGAGCCCCCTACGATGTGATGTTATTTCTGGTCGGTGAAGACTTCAGGCAGTCTCCCACACAGCAGAGCAGGGCACAGGTAGTCACATACCACAGTCATCTCAGTCTTTCTCTGTGCACTGCCCAACCCAGCAATTCCTCCTCCCTTGTTTCTACCAGTAGCCTCGTCCTGTGTCCAGTAGCCTCCTCCTCCTCCTACCCAGTTTGTCTCGGGGTGATTTATCCTCCTCTTTGCCGAGGCAGCACAGCAAACCCTTCCCTGGCCCCGCTCCAGCCCCACGTGCCCCGTGCAGATCCCAGGCCAGTCCCAGAGCCAACTGCTACCACAGGTACCTCCACCTGGGGGAGGCAGAGAACCACAGAGCTCCTGATTTTTGGAAGGTTCCCGAGCACTCCCCTGCTTCAGGTAGGAAGCTGGCTCCTAAAGATGCCAGACTCCAGGTGAATAGTTGTGCCAGAGCCAGCACCAGCATTGGCCCAAACCCCTGTATGGGCAGGAGTTCTCTAAAACAGGCACTGGGTTGGTTGGTGTTGTCCTGAGAACAACTGGACTGGCATCACCTTTGGAAAGACTGGCACACTTGAAGGTTTATGTGTCCTTCTTCCACATAAGCACCAATTTGGGAATCTGCTTCAACCTCACACCTACAATTTTGAGGGTTTCTCCCAAGGGAGAATTGGACCCAAAGGTGGGGTTTCACCTGTGGCTTTGGGATTGATGCAACACAGTGAGGTTATAACAGGCAAATGACAGGATGGTGGACAGATTGATTGCTCCTGAAGCTGGAATGCTAAGCCTGTCTGGGCCACAAGGCTTCAATGCTGTATTCTCTTCCTGAGGTTATGTTACACACCTTGAATGATTACTACAGCAGTAATTCCTGATTCTACAGTATTGGAGAAGAATAGACTGTGCCCCATTTGTGAGCATATTTACTATTACTATGCAGTATTTATGCAGTAAACTGTATTGACCTGTATGAGGAAAGCAGAAAGGTGCTGGACACAGCACTTAACGTTGTGGACTGAATTTTGAGCAGAAAATAGAAATAAATGCCTGCTTTTAAAAAAATGAATCAATGTGTCAGTGGTAAAAAAGTCCTTGCTGAGCAGCAGGATTTAATTTACAGCCTCCTCCAAAGATGCTGGGCTAGTAAAAAAATGATAACTTGTCTTGAAACATTAATAAACTTGAGTTGGCCCGTGTGATACTGAGATCTGTGGCCCAACACCTTCAAACCCAGTGCTTTAACTTCAAGACTCCCTGCACAGCAACTCTTGCACAGAGTTGTTTGAAATGAAGGTCTCAATCCTGCTTAGCAAATCTGTATGGTATAAAGTTGAGCTAAACCAGAGCCTTGTTAAACAAAATAGGGCTCAGTGCTGGCTTGGCAGTTTGCTCCTGCTGTACAGAACTGAGACTCAAAGTAGAAGCAGATTAAAAAAAAAAAAGGTTGTGGAAGAACAAACCTTTCCTCTTGCTCCATCACTCAGGCTCTTACACATGTTGAAAAATAAACAGCCACCAACTTTTACAGCAGCAGGATTTGGAGTGTGCTGTTGGGAAACCCACTAAATCTTTAAAGGAGGTACCTTTGGAAATATTTTATAGACACTCATCTCCCCAGCAGGAAAGCTAGCGCTGCAAAGAGACATCTTTAACAAATAAATAATAGTTTATTAAGTCACTTGTCTCCACAGCAGGAAATAAACTGGGGGGTGGAGGAGGAGGGTGGTGGGGTGACAAAGGAAGGGAAACAAAAAATGTTACCCTTGCAACCCCTCTGCTCCACCAGAGCTGTATTTATTTAAAACACTCTTCTCCTAAGACAGATGGAAAAAATAATTAACCCAGCCACCCACCCCTTTTATTAAACTCCTTTGTGACCACCAGGGATACGATTAACATGGCCACCATAAAAACCCAGTCCCCTACCCTCAAAATAAAGAGGAAAACACAAGCAAGAGCGAGACACGGTGCAGGGCAGGAAGTAAATTAAGAACCTGCCTCTAGGGCAGCGAGAATATTTTTCTGAGTACCTGCTGGAAAATTTGACAGGAGGATCATAGTGAAGGGGGTTTTCTCACTTTGGTCTTGAGGGCTCACAGAAGAGAATCTTCCTCTTAGGAAACCAACTTGTGTGGAACTGCCATCGCTTCACTGAGGACAGAATGGCAATATCCAAGTTGTCCCAAACTTTCCCAGTTTTGAAGCTTGTCCAAATCTTCTGTCTCATGTGCAGTCATAGACAGTTCTTGTGGTGAGGGGTATCTCATAAACTTTTTTTTATTCGCTGGACTCTTCTATAGTCCTATTGCTGCTGCAAGGTATTCCATGCCTGCAGAAGGCCAGGCCAGATTTGCCGGGAAAAGCTGTCTTTATTTATACAGTGTAATAGAAGTTTGGATTTCTCCAGCTGAATACATAGCACAAATCTAGGTATATGGATCCCAAACAGCAGATTTTCTTTTTCCCTTCTACTAATGCCTTTTACAGTCACCTACACCTTAGCTTCCAATTCAAACCAACCTCCTGTCCACAAGACCAAAAATATTCAGGTCAAAGAACTTTCATCTCTTTGTGATGACTCTCTGTGATTTCTTAAACTCCAGTACCCTGCCTGTCATCAGAATCATGGGAAAACCAGGAGATCTGAAACCTGTCTGTGGCTATTCACATGTATTCTCATTGGCACAGTGGCTTCAGAACTAGATGGAAACAAAAGCTAATTAATAGAAGATTGGGGCAGGCTTTGTGTATGTGACTGTTTGCAGTTACAGGGGTCCATTCTGGAGGCATCACTGTGCTTAGATACTGACTTCACTGTATTATTTCCATGTTAAGTTTAGCAGTAAAGTTACCCTTTCTAAATGTGTGTATGCTGACATTCACTCCTGACTGCAGCACTTCATTTGTTAGGATTACCCCAGGCTAAAGGAGACCAGCCAGAATCACTGTGCAGAAAAGGCTTTTCATCACAGCAGCCTGGCTGAAAAATGTGATGCACAGTGTCTACCAGTGCATAATGGTGATGGGAAGCCATGCCAAATGTGGCAGCCTGGAACAAGAGGCTGCCAGGGTAAAATGATAGTCATCTCTAAGGTGTAAGATCTGTCAGCTTCCCAAACCAAAGATTTCCATGCTGTGATTGCCAAGGAAGCTCCTTGCACACTGTCATCATTATATAAGCAAGCACTGAAAACATTCTGAGTATTTTGGGAGAACACGTTTTCCTCAGTATGTTTGATTTCAAGATGTCCTGGGAATCACTTTGCTCAGCTCCCATTAACCACAGCCCTGAGTGTTGTATTCTTTATCCCTTAGGAAAAACTGGAGGCCTAAGGGCTTAGTCAGACCTTGTTCCTATGGAATAAGCTCGTGACTAACATCCCCTATGCTGTGGTAGATGGTAACTGTGGGGGGAGAAATGATACCAGCTCAAGTACAGGATGAACAAACCACTTGTGTGGATAAACAGTGTCCACTGAGTTGTCACAGTGACAACTGTTTATAGTGCCCTGTAAATACAGGAAAGAGATACCTGGAGTGCATGTAAGAAGAATATATAACCTAGACTGATAATTTGGACTGAAATAGAAGATGCTTCCACTTTAATAAGGGTCCTTTTTGTAAAAAATACAGAAGAATACTATTAGCACTGTATAGGTCAAAATCTCCCCTTAATAAAGTGAAGTTTGTCTTTAGTGAAAAGGTTTAATAATGAACAATTGGTATCATCTCCCCATCCCTCTGTTCTTACTATCCAGTTAGGTCAACAAAATCAGAAAATCAGGTAATAATTATATCTAATTATATCCAATAATTACATCTTATTATTAATGACAGGTTTTCCAGTCTGTCATTTCTTGGAAGAGCCAAGCACTATGGTGTGTGTTATGGTGTTATGGTGTGTGTTGTTACAGATGGGGGGTGGGGGCTGATAACTAGACTATTGTATGTCATTGCAGATGGCAGGGACAGTTAAATGATCAGAGTGTGGTTCAGCAAAAGGGCACTGAGTCAGGAAACTCTGATTGCATTTATTGCTGCTTCTTCCACTGCAGTGTTTTGAAACCTTGAGTAAATCACTTTGTCCCTATCTATGAAATGATAAGGACAAAAGTGGGAATATGCTAACTGAGCTGGATGTGGAAGTCTCATAGAAGTACCTTCCATGACTATATGGAGATGACAGCAGCATGACTTTAATGTCCTGTCTGGATGGCTTTTATTCAGCAACTGCATCCTGTTTGGTAGAGCTTAGGATATCCTCATATAGCTGTTTTAATGCCTAGACACTGACTTGTTTAACTACATTAAAAATAGTTCTAATTTATATGAAGTTTAGCACATCTCAGCAAGGATCAGAAGCCAATATCCAAGCCTTGGGATCTGAGGGAGGAACTGACCTCTCCGGATTTTCAGCCCCTGGTTGTTGGCAATCCCAGTATTTGCGTCCTGCTGCTCTGACAACCAAGCTGTCCATCTGGCAAATAGTCAGTAACCAGTTGGTGTGGGCTGGCCCTGCTCACTGGCACTTTATCCTCACTTGTGATGTTCACCCACTGCTTGTGGGGATGGATCTCCGAAGAGGTTTGGAGGGTTTTAAGCGATTTCCTCAGTTTTGCCCATCACCAGTGTCTTTATTTCCTGCCAGTTTATAAAACAGGCTTAAGTGACAGTCACAGACTTGGTCTGGGTTATTCTAAATAACCCCACTGAGCTGCTCCAAGTTCACACTCAGCTGGGATCTTGCTGCAAAAGACTACAGGGATTTTGGGAATTTTCAGCAGACCTTTTATCAGATCTTCCAGCCTTGATATTCTACATTGCTCAAATCTATCAAAACGTTACCATTCACTTGAATAGAAGCAGAAATAAAAGCCAAAGGAAGTAGTAATTTAACCCTCACTGTAATTTTTTGTGGATTGGAAAGAAGTAACAAAGCAGTTAGAAAAGTAGTCTAACCTTTATTGAATGCATGTCATAAATTTTGCATTTAAGCAATTTCATCCAATATTTAACTGAGAACTAGTGGGTGCTGCTCTCTTGTTTTTTTCTGAAAGAAATCAATATCTTACTTCTATGGCAGTGCTGTATGAAAAAAGGATTAATGTGCACATAAAGGTTTTCAATATTTGGCTCTTACCTAGACATTTCTGATAGCCCAGGGTTTAACTTCTCTGGGACAAAGCTTTGCCCAATTAAAATGCTGAAGTTTCAGGATGGTGAAGTAAACTGAAACTGGTTGTAGCTTGGGGAGTTATCTGGGGCTTGACTGGGGGTGTTCAGAAAAGCTTGAAGTGCATTGGGTACACTGTTTACTCTGCTTTTTTTTATTTAAAATGGGTTTTTTTAACCAAGTTTCCCTGCTTGTTTATGGACATGATTTCCCTTGGCAGCTTTGTCTCACTGATACCCAGATCTGTGATCCATTTGTGCATAAGACGCTGTGGGAAAGGCATCACCTGATACGACAACTAGAGCTTTCTTTTTGAGGGAAAGTGGGGGGTTTATTATTTTTTCCTCTTGCTTGGCAGGTGAATAATGAAATAATGAAAGCAGATAACCCAAAACAGCACATACTAGGACTACTGGGTGATATTGGGGGATTAGAGAGGGAAAAACTGCTCATCACTGACCATCTTCAGTAAGATAAGGTAGAGTTGCTGGAACTGGTCTCTAGTTACTAAGAGACAACAGTCTACATCAGGGAATATTATCTAATAAGATTTTACTGGACACAAGGTGATCACAAAATGTGAAATTATCTACCTTATTTCCAATTTGATTTCAAGTAAAATATTATACTCCTGAGTGCTTTAACTTATGTATCACAGCCGAGTGGGTTTGCTCATACTCAGGCAAGATTACTGTATTTTAATGCTGTCTCAGCGTCTTTTTCAGCTAATTATATAATTTCACTCTTAGGTTTAGCCCACTTTTGACAGACGGTTCAAGGAGATGGCTCATTTGTGCCAGGAAAAAAAAAATCTTTCTAGGAACTGGTATTTAACCAAAATTTTCTATTCACACCAATCTACCATTTGTCCATGAATTATTGATAGCTTTCCACAATATTTTCTAACTTGAATTTAACATTCTTTTCTGATTGTTTTTTTGTATCACCTCTTGGGATGGTATCAAAGCTGAGGAGGCTGGGAACCTGCTTTGCTTAGAGAGGATGTGACAAGCACAAATGTCTGCTTTGGCACAAAGATCCCTGTCCTTAAAGAAAGCAAAAGTATTAGAAAGCAGGAAATCCTGATCTTGGACAAAAATTACTTTACATATTTCTGAAAACTTGGGGCAAATTTAGTTACTGTCAGGCATGAGGGTGCAAAAATATTTGCTCATGATTTCAAAATCCTCTGCTTGGTCAGTTGTCCTAAAAAACACTGTAATTGTTCACAACTGTTACTGTGATCAATCAATGCTGCTGTGCCATTTGACTGAAAATACATTATCTGGCAAATGAGTGAGGATTTCAGGCCTAATTAGACAGAATATCTATTTATGTAGCCATCTACTATATTCCATAGCAATAAACTGCAGTAATAAATAATGTGTGAAAATGGATTCTAGGAACCTGATCAAATATGCATTTAGTTCAACATACTCTTTCCACTGGCTCCAGCATTCACCATTGTTCATGCTGGAATGCTGGAGAGTGGTGAAATGAAGAGATTTAGTAAAAAATACAGAGGAATTTGTCACTGGAGAGAATGTTGGTGTTTGTTCAGCACACAGAAATTCTAAAACTCTGCAAGGCACTAAGTGTGATTAATACATCCCATCTTTCATTGTGGGTGTAGTTTAAATTGCTGTGGCTCTGACTCATTTAACCCTGTGTTTGACTCCAAGAAAGATCCTAAACCACACCACAGTCAGATTAGATGTGTGCTTAAATGCCTTTGCTGCACTGGGGCAGATTTGAATTAATAAGCACCAAAATCATCACATACACAGACACCCAAATCCCAAGTGATACCGTAAAATTAGCTATTTTTCTATATTTGTTCTCCAAACAAATAGAATGGACAAAGAACATCAAAAGTGAAAAATCAAGTACTCAGAGTTTGTTGAATAAATCAAAGTTTGTGTGCAACTGTACTCAGCCCCAGACTTATTTATAGCAAAGGAGATGCCAGACACACAGTGATTATGTGCTGGGGCTTTTACTACTCATTTTGCTACCCCTTGGTCAAGCAAATCTCTCTTAAAAAAAGAGTAAGAAAAACTCGAGGAAACTTTGGTCTGTATTAAGAAGTCCGGAAAAAAAATGGACAAGGGAATTTGAAGGCAGTGAAGCTCAGCCTAAGTGAAGACAGTTCATACACACTTTTTTGTAACTGAATAATTGGGATAATGCAGCAGTTGGATTATCTCTGATAGAATGATCATTAATCTTTCTTCAATCACTGTCTGTGAAATAATAAATCCTACTCTCCTTATTTAAACGTTTAGATGTTAGACTGTGTCTTGGCATTTTACTCAAAAAACCTTCAGAGGAAATTATTTTAACACTTTTCTTAGTCCAAGAGCAAATTACATACTCAGATCTGTTAGGATTTTTTGTTGGTTTTTTTTGTGTGTTTGTTTGTTTGTTTGTTTTGATTTGTTTTTCCAAGAAAAGAAAGGTGGTTGATCTTGGTTTGGTCCATCATAACAATAAGCAGATCTTCACAAATTGTTTATTCAGGCTTATCTTGAGAGAAATCCCAGCATCCACACAATGGCAGTGTTGGCAGCTCCTAGTGCTGCTTTTGTCAAGTTTTTTAAACTGTAGCTCCTACTGTCCGAACTTATTTAATTACTGCGTGAGAATGGACATAAGAGTCAGTGGAATATGTGATTTATTTCTCCACAGAATTCCTTTAAAAAGTCTTGTAATTTGGTTGCACTGGAAATGTGGGAATAACAAGGTTAACAAAAACATGAAAGGAAAATAGGAAAGAAAAGGGGGTATAGATGCAACATTTTGTGAAAAGATCTTGCTTTGCCTGCTAGAACCATAAGAGGTATGATGTGATAGCAGGTTTATTAATTTCTAATTATGGGCAGGGCTTTATCTGCAAGTCTGCCTCCCCCTCCTGTCAGTGCCCCCCTCCTCTTCCCTCCCGTCCCCTGGGGCAGCACTGCGGTGGGGCTCAATCACTCTTTTATTAGTTGTGATATACTGTGGCTAATTCCCTTAATCTGGACCTTGCTTTCCTATAAAGCCCAGACCTCAGGTATTGAATTTCCCTGATCAAAGTGCAAGCAGTGTGGGACACAGCAATCTCCACTAAACAGGGGAGCTTGGGAAAGCTCGTAAAGGCAGTCAAAGCAGCACACACACACACGCACTCACAAGATGGTGCAATCAGTTGGTGGAACAATCACGTGTGAAATATTACTGGCTCCTTAAAGTGCTGGTTCTGGGATTTACTGCAGTGTATTAATCTGCTGTGCTTAATGCATTGACCTTTCACCCCCAGCAATTCAGTAGACGGTGCTTGAATTGCCAGGAGCTGATACAATGGATTAGGAGCAGAAAGACCCCACCAAGCTCAAGTGCCACCCGGCCAGGAACTCCTCCATCGTGCTGAAGAGATAGTGTCAGACAATGTGGCTGCCATGGAAAGGCTGGGAGTGACAGCAGAGTTTCTGCAGAGGCAGATAGTGGAAATAAGGCTTCTTATAAAACAATAGAGAAGGGCAATCTTGTGACTGAGTCACAAGACAGGGATTTAGAAGAATTGGTTTTATTCCACGCAGTCATTCTCTCCTTGTGTGTAACCTTAGGCAAGACAATTCAGTTCTTAGGGTTGTGTCTTTCCTATCTGTAAATTTGGGATAACAGCACCTACTTAATTTCCTCAAGGGCACTGGGGGAGGCTTTGTTCACTGACATTTGGAAAGCGCTTTTGCATCACAGGTTTAAGAGTGTTATATATTCATGCAAATACTACAATATCCTGGCCATTAAATATCCAACTAGATGGAGAAGAGAGTGGAAGAGATCCTCCCTTCTTATGCAGACCAGGAAAAATAATCATTAATCTAAAAGCTTTCTCTTCAAAGTGCTGTGTTTAAGTTAACTTTTTGGTTCAAGTACATCTAAAAATAAGTGTTACATAGACTTGCAGAAATATAGAGAAATAATGCTATGGAGAGTGATGCATCTCTATAATGGTGAGATAATCAAATGTCCTTCTCCTGCTTACTTGGTCATTCAAAATCCTGACATTTCATGTACAGAAAACCCTCTGGAATTCAATTTCTGATGTTAACTCTTCAATGTCATCTTTATTCCATGTAATTAAACAAACAGTGCTACTGAATTTGAGAGGAGTGTCCAAAAACCTCATAAAGGAGATTATTCTAAGTAATTGCTATCAAATGCCATTAAATTCTGAATAGCGTTAAGCCCCCTCCACCCGCCTGCACAGGCACTCTCATTTAGGATTAAAGGGACCTTTATTTAATTTGTTTTACTTCAATACAAAATAAATTAGTTTGACCTGAATTTAAGGCCTCTTTGATACTCGGGAAGAGTGTCTACACAGGGATTTACTGTGCTTTAATTGGTCCACTTCAGAAGTTAATTTGGATATTTTTTCCCGACATGCTTCGAAACCACCCCAGAGTAGATGTGTCATATCTATGAAATGGCAGAGAAATCAGAGCACATGACTCTGACTGCACATTCAGGATTTCCCATTTCCATGAGCTTACTGGCAGGCATTTCAGGCTGCTGTAAGTCCATGCAAGAGGAGGCTGTCCCCAAATAGTTCACCTCATGTTCCCTTGTCCCCAGCTGCATGTTTCAGCAGGTCTCACCACTTCACCATCTCCCCTGTGCCAGCAAACACACAGCGTAGCGAATGGAGTCAGGAAACTGAGCCAACCAAAACCAACTCTGAACAATAAAACAACAATGAGAGAGAAAAAGATGACTTACAGAAGAGTCACTGCATGATGACTTGGGCAGGCTTAATTTTGGTTGTGTGACCGTATCTGTGAAAAAAACAGGATGAATTTTTTTCCAGAGCTATTTCTTACAGTCTAACAATTATATGAGCTTTGCAAGTTAGTTTATAGGAAACACCTAACTTAGGACAATTGCAGAGAAAGAGACTTAGCCCCAAGAAATCATCCTTGTGCCAGCTCCTCTGAATGGAAGTAGGTCTGACTTTCTGAGCAATATTTATACCTTGCTCACAGAGTATTCTGAGTTGGAAGGATCATTGAGTCCAACTCTTAAGTGTAGTTAAGTGTCTTTCCTTCAATTTTTCACAGCAAACATTGGCAAAGACAGTTGGAAACTGTCTTGTAAGTGCCCAATTTATTGTACCTTAGATGGGCCTGGTTTCTGGAAAGTGCTGGGAGCCCATCCTGTGAAAACCATCCCTCATGGAGGGCACTCAGAACTGCCAGTCAGTTTTGATCCTCTTGGCCATATCTAAAAGGAGCTGAGTTAACATAAATTAACTTTTTAATTAATACATCAATACATACATATTTTAATCCAGCCACATGAATATCAAGAAACAATATTTATATGTGGGGCACTGCCAATCATGTGACACGTGGATCAGACAACACATTATGCATTTCAAGACTATCTTGACTCCAGACATCATGGTCAAAAGGCCTGAGTGCTCAGCTTGAAGTCCTTTGAAACCAGAGCCCTTCAAATTGTAACGCAAGGACTTGGGAGTAGCAAAGGGCAGAAGAGATGAATGGTATAAGAGCCGAGAGTGGGTCTGAGCAGAAGGGATGTCACAGGGCCACAAAGGACAGTTGGCAGTGTCCTTTGCCCTGGTGGGTTGTGGGCCCTGCTGCTCCCTGCCTGACATCAGCCACTTGGAATGCCAGTAATATAACACCCCTGCGACACTCGGGGCTCCTGCCGTACAGTTTTATTGCCCTGCTTCCACTCTCTCTGGTTTATATCGGATTGTGTTTTCCAAAGACAGGCAATAAAGAGGGGAGGAGGGGAAGGGGGATTTATAGCCTGCTAAACTAAACTTCCCTGGGCTTGCTGTCCTCTGTCCCAGCCCTCCTCCTGCTGCCCTGAGCGCTCTGGAGGAGCAGTGCTTATAGCAAGGGCTCGGGGTGTGAAGGACGAGGCTTGTCAGGGACTACTTGGGCTCTCTTCTTGGGAGGTCAGGGAGCACCCACCGGTCATCCACCAGCTCAGTTGCTTCGTTGTCCCAGCCACTGCTCCATGCTGCTATGGAAAGAGTTTGGAGTTTTCACATGCTGCTAATCTTGAGACCAGTCTTGACTGGCATACTTAGAGTTTGCTGTTCGTGGAAAGACTGTGGAACAGGTTAAGGTTTAAAAAAAAATCTGCCTAAATGCATCTTTAGTACTTGTGCTGCTACTGAGGAATGATTGTCAAGGTCTCTGACTCAGCAGATGTAATGTGAAGGTTTGGCTTGCTGCAAGCTTGATCTCAAGCATGGTGTGATAGTATGGTGTGACCTGGGATCTTTATAATATAAGTCTAACTAAGCTGGGAGCTCCCAGAATGTGAAGATGAGGACCTCCAAACCATCCCTGTGCCACTGGTTGTGCTGTCCCACAGTCTTTAAGGTGTCTGAAGTGAAGATATGTAGCTGCACTTGCAATTTTCTCGGTTTTTTCTCTTGTTTCTGCAAGAGGGAGCTGGAATCCTGAAAGGCTGCCATTTGGGTATATCTGCTTCTTGGCAGGTATGACAACAGCACCCTGTGATTCAGATATGCTCTATAAATATGGGAGGTGGGGCAGAGAACGGAGAACGGAGGAGATGGGGCTGGATTTGGGACAGAGAGAACCATTTCTACACAGCAAATACTTGGTGAAATGCTCACCCAGGGCATAAGCCTCTGAAAAAAGATTTTCATCTGGCATGAACACTCAAACTCCTGTGCTGGTTAGAGTTTTTAAAGCAACCAGTATTTCCTGGGAGATGGGATAAATAGTTCTTTCCTATTGGATTTTCAGTGTGATGTGGTGTAGGATTGAGAAAGAATGAGAGCAAAGCAACTTTGTGAATCGAGTAATTGTGTTCAGGTACCTGTGGCAGATGGGTGGGGAGGTGGACAGACACCAGTAAAGTGCAAGCACATGCACCACATAAACAGTGAAATTCCAGTGAGCTCCACTGTCCTGTGATAAAACTCTCAGGTGTCTCTGAACGGCCTGTCATTGACATAAACTTTAAACCAGCTCTTGCAGTGTGCCCTCACAGTGCCAGCTGCTCCCCTCTGGTCTCTCCTTCCCTGCTTCCCGATCAGCTCCAGCTCTGACAGCTGCCCTGGCTGTGGTGCAGTAATGGGGTGTTTGAATGTGCCATTTCTCTGGCTGAGACACTGTATTGCACAGCACATGACAGACCAAACACTACCAACCAAAGAACCATTTAGATTAGTGTTTTGCTTTTTTCCCTTTTTAACTTTCTACCATGAACCAAAATGGCATCTGTGCTCTTTAGTGCTTTATTAAGACCAAGACAAAGGACTTGGAACTTCACTCTCCAGAGGATTTTGAGGTTTGCAGTATTACAGGCATTACTTACAGGGAGAACTTGGTTTCAGCTCATTCTGAGGGTCTGCTCTGTGCAACATGTAATACAGAAATGGGGGGTCTGTGTCTGGACATTGGTCACTAACACATGAATGTTCTGTAGAATCCCAGCTCTTCAGATTCCTTATTTCAAACCCTATGGGATGACATGAGAGCTAATGCCCTAAGTGTTAATGAAATATCTATTCAGCCATGTAGCCATCCAACAGCTTTTACTTCATGCCCTTCACTGCATGTAGTATGTGATCACATTTAAAATATAGCAAGGATATACATGTCTGGATGTCAAAAAGTTTTAGTTCCTTCCATGCATAGCAAGATGCTTTTATTATTATATATTATATACAATATTATATGTAATGAAAACTGCAGTCAAGCTCTGCAACTGAAGAGCAACACCTTAAGTGCAGATGAAACTGTGAGTAACAAGTTGCTGGAGTTCCTGGAGAGCAGCAGGCTCCTGGAAACCCTACCTAATAGTTTCCCACCAAGCCCACATAACATGCAAAGGTTCTGGGTTTAAGAGGGGAGGGATCTATTTTGTGCAGCTGTGAAGAGTATTAAGAGACTTAGGATGTCTTTAGAAATGGGAACCTAATCAATATTAATATTAAAATTTCAGCTTCACAAAAACCTCAGGGAATGCAGCCCTGCTGTGCTCTGTGGTGCATCACACAGATGTGCAAGGCCTGAAGCTGCAGCCAAAATACTCAAATTTAGTGAAGCACAAGCTGAGTATTAGAATGGGATTTACCTTTTGCTGCACTGAGAGGTCGTGCTAAATGCAAACATGTCTCTAGAGACAATTTCTTCTGTGTTATAAACTGATAAGCAAAGACAACATCAGAATAATTAAATCCAACTTCTTTTAAAAGAGATCCAGCATAAACTGGCCAAGGACTCATTTTCATTTGTTAGTTTCTGGAAGATCAAGTAGCTGCTTTGCACACTTCTAAATAAACTGGCATTACTCAGCCATAACACATCTATTCATACCTTCTTAAACTTTCCCTCTTCAGAGGGACAGCAAAAGATAAAGGCACTATTTACACTCCAGAATTGCAGATTAGGTCTAAGTGGAAGTTATATTTGCATGTCCTTCACTGATCATCCACTTGGGAATTAATTTTACTCTTTGTGAGTGAGAATGCAAGTGCTCTCATGCTTTTCAAACAATACTATCATATTTTTTTTTTCTCAGGGAATTTTCACATTCAGCTTCCTCGCTATTCTGAAATATTCAACATGAAGCTCTGCAAAGACCCCTGACAAACTCTCTGCTCTTTAAACAGTCACAGAATCTCAGCCTATCTTGAACGCTGCCATGATTTCAAGTACAGTGTGGCAATGAACAGGTTACAGCTCCATGTCCTGCCATGTTTTCAGTATGTAAATCTGATATGAACACCTCTCCCACCTTCACGTTTTTATTTCCTGGTTGCCCTGCATTGCATTTAATGCATTTAACAATTGCTGCATCTGAAATATTTCTGGTGAAATGAAAACAAATCCCAACCCCTTCCTCCTCTATTTCTGCTGCTTATTAACCCAAGGTGATTTAGGACGTCCTTGAGCCTTACAGCAACTGAAATTTATTTTGGGAGCTGTGTGCTTAGGGACATGTGGAAGAGGTTATTTATTCCAAAGAGCCATGCAGCAATGATGATGTCATAGGAGCCAGCAAAATACCGTATCAGCTCAGTTGGGTTGCTACCAAATCACTGCCTGGAGTTTCCTATATGTGGTGGCACCTGCTGATATACAGGGTGCCTCTCTACAACTGGCACATGTACTGCTTATTTTTCTGATAAATACTTCAGATTAGCTTTTGTCCTCTTACTTTTGGCCTTCTTGAAACCCCTGTTGGCAAACTCTTGCAGTTTCATTTGCCACAAGCAAAGGCCTGTTGGAAACAAGTTCCATCTCTACAGTGAAATGCAGTTCAGTCATGGCAAGCTGAGCTCACAGGCAGCTCTTTGACTGCTTCCTTTGCACATACAACAGCAGATGACAGATTTGTGAATAAAATGATCTGTAATGAGGATATTTTTCTATAGAATCCTATGCAGGTGTAGCTGAGTTTGAAGAAACTCTGCTTCAGGTGGCTCACATGACTGAGGCCTTCTTCAGAGATGTTTCTAAAATTCATGGCAGAAAGGAATCCCAACAGGTCACCTAAACCATCACCCTCTGCAGGATAGCTACATTTGTTCTTCAGTGGGGAGTTAAGGATTGGGATAGGATGCTTTTTATGGGCTGAAACCCAGGTTTCCTATGCAATCTTTGGGGGATTAATGGCACAGCATAAACAAAGCACTCTAACCCCTTTGCTTCTCATATGGGTATTGAGTAGCTTAAAGACTGCTGATAATATGCTGGAGGGCCATGCGTTGCTGGATTTGAAAGGTGTCTGAAGTGTTGGGTTTTTTCCATGGTTTGACTCCCTCAGCATCTGATTCTGTGAGACTTGAAGTCTAAGGGAACATTCTGAGTACTGAATTAGGCTCTTTATATTAGAGAGCTATTTGTAAGCAGATTGGGACATTCTGAAATTTCAAATTATGCATCATTACTTGCAAATGTTGCTGCCTGTGCAATATCCCTGCTTGCCAATAGCTCATAACCAGGCTGCTGTGAATATCCCACCTGCACATTCCCCCAAGGTGGGCCACTTACAGCACTCAGGTGATGGGAATACCTTACGCTCGCTGGTGGCTGAACAGCACATTCCAAGTGGGTTACAAAGAACTGCTCTTTCAGTGTGTGCTTTCTGCAAATATTCAGATATTAAATTCTCCCTCTGCAGGTACAGTGCTACATAACTTGAACATTCCCTTCAGAATGCCTACAGAGTATCCTGCTGTGATTAAGTCCATAACTCTTTCAAAATTTGAGGGTATGTTCATAGAAATGTTACTCAACACTCGGCTGGAATAAGTACAGGAGGGGGGTTGTCTGCTAGAGAGGTGGGCAGAGTATTATTGGGACGTAATGGGAGTAATAGGTGCGAAATAGTTATTTGGTACCTGGGAGTTTGGGGAGGAAAGAAGGTAAATGTAAAAAGGGACCACAGTTTCAGTGTAAGGCTGAATAGGTCCTTTGGTGATGCTGTTGTCTCAACAAGTCCAGTCTGCACTGGGCAAGGACCCAGTGCAAGGACCTTTGACACCTTTCCTGCATGATGCTCTGAAGTCAGAAGTGGTCCCACTGGTCTTGATGTAATTCCATGTTAACCTTTCCTCTATATCTCTTTCACTAGGATGCTACAGACAGTCACTGGTATCAGTCATTTGCTCTAAGCAAACACATTCTTTTAACATGGCCTTTCCCACACTTTTCTTTGGAAGCTCTCTTCCCACGCACCCCCAATTTCCTACCAGATCCTCTTTCCTCTTCTCCATTCCCTTAACTTCAGGCCAGCAAAGGAGATTATATCCCACATAATAGGGCAATGTCATCTCTAGGGAAGAATTTGGCTTTTGTGTTCCTCTCCTACTTCTTTAATTCTTCTATTTATATCTTTTCCCTATGCCAACTCCTCATCTGTTACTCCTTTGCTCTCCTTCACTTCTTATTCCCTTCATGGAGCAGAATCTTTCCTATATCTGCTACAGGCTCCTTAAGGCGTTCCTGTATGGTTAAAGGGTCCTATTAACAACAGAGATTGTTTGTATGACCTAATTAGATTTCCACAGAGACAGCCTTAATAGGCCCTTTTGGTTTTTTGGATTGTCTGCAAAGTAATAGTGCAATGGCAGTGTTCATTTTGCTTGGCTGTATCAGGCCATATATCACATCCTTTTCCTTCCAGTCCTTCAAATAAGCTTGTCTCATTCTTATTTTGGTTTCAAATTATAGATTATAAATTTCACTTCTCTCCACTTTTTCCCTATAATTCGACCCCCAGCTGTTGAAACTGCTCCGAGTGATTCCCCCTGCCCACCATCCACCCCACGGTTTCACATGAAAGACAGCCCTGGCTTTAGGAACAAATGACGTCCCTCAGACCAGCTGTGTCTAATAAAAATCCAACCTCCAACTCTCACTTCCCTTCCTCAAAAGGATAAAATTGATTTGAAAGTGCTGATGATAAGATACATGGGAATATAAAATCTCCTTCAGTCAACAGACCAAAACTGTGCACTGTGACATCATTGTATCCAAAAAGGAACGATGCTGTCAGTTCCTCCACTGCCCTATAACTAGAAGTTATTACACTTGTCTTATAGAAGGGATATTTGTTCATTTAATTTAGCCTTGTTTAGTCTGGCAAGAGCTGTTTTCATTCCTGAAGTGCCACAGTACACTAGAAAATAGCAGTTCCCCTCCAGGGTCCACTAGAATCAATCCTTGTTGTGGAAAACACTTCTCGTATTGGATGGGCGCTCAAAACAGTTTCCCAGTCACGCTGCAGGATGCCTAACCCGGGAAAACAAGGTGGCTTTCTGCTGGAAAAGAGCCTGCAGCACCTGCTGTGCACACAGATGGGGCTGGGAGGTGGCAAGACCCACTCTTACCTGCTGCGTGTCCTGGCAGGAACACCAAGGGTTGCCCTCGGTGGGTGCAGGACAGAGCACAGCTGTGCCAGAGCGGCTTTCAAACCACTCCATTGCCTGGGCAACCTGCAAAGAGAGCAGAGATGATCCTTAGGGCTGAATATTCAAAAAAATCTTCTGTTTCCCTGTCTTTTCCTCCCATTAGCCAGAGCAGGGTATTTCTGCATTACTTAGCGCTGCAGGCAAAAACAATGACTTGATTTCCACACATCCCCCCTCTCCGTTTTCCATTGGACAGTTATTCTGTTCAGCATCTCTAAAGTTCTTTAAATATATGCAACCCTCTTTCTCTTCACCCTTTTCTGTGCTCTGCTTTGACAGTTTTTGGATATTTCTGTAGACCTGTTTGATGGAGAACATTTAATGGAACTCTGATGCATAACACTATTTTAACAAGGTTTCTGTTATATCTGGGTCTCAGTCACTTCAGAGATGGCACTCTGGTTTTTACTTCCATTTCATCCTTTGGTTCTCAAATAAAACCAGCAGATACAGGACAGCGACAAATGATCTGAGAAAAATAGTCTGGAATAGTTTTTTAAAGCTCAGAAGAGGTTTCTTGCTCTAGCCATGGAATGAGGAGATTTAAATGCAAATTTAAGGCCTTTGTTACAACCATAGAGGGTGAAAATTCTGATGACTGAAAGAAATATATCAGTGCTGTATTCAAATTTTGAACAGATTTGGCTTAGCAAAGTACAATGATTTGATATTATGATGCAGAAACTGAACGTGAGAACTTGTGCTTTGTGACAGGTCCTTCCACAGGTGGAGTCCTGGGATTAATCATATATAATTACCACAGCAAAACAATCACATTCCAGCTGA
>JAWWES010000037.1:4922189-4936109 GCA_035583135.1 Lophotriccus pileatus | reverse complement strand
TCTGGGTCTCAGTCACTTCAGAGATGGCACTCTGGTTTTTACTTCCATTTCATCCTTTGGTTCTCAAATAAAACCAGAAGATACAGGACAGCGACAAATGATCTGAGAAAAATAGTCTGGAATAGTTTTTTAAAGTTCAGAAGAGGTTTCTTGCTCTAGCCATGGAATGAGGAGATTTAAATGCAAATTTAAGGCCTTTGTTACAGCCATAGAGGGTGAAAATTCTGATGACTGAAAGAAATATATCAATGCTGTACTCAAATTTTGAACAGATTTGGCTTAGCAAAGTACAATGATTTGCTATTATGATGCAGAAACTGAACGTGAGAACTTGTGCTTTGCGACAGGTCCTTCCACAGGTGGAGTCCTGGGATTAATCATATATAATTACCACAGCAAAACAATCACATTCCAGCTGATTCTGCTGCTGCAGAGAGGCTGCTCTTTGAGCCCTCACTAGGATTTTTGATGAAGTTGAGCTCAGTTCATATGTAATTGGCTTACTTCTGAAACATTTGCAAGTACTGATACTTGGGTTTTGAGGTCCAGAAGGTTACATTTGCCTTGCATGCTAATATCCTATTTAAGGTATCTCAGCTGTTTCCAAAGGTAGCTACTGTGTATTCCTGTCTCCCTTGAAAACTTCCCACAGAAGTCTCTTTTTATAACCCTCTCTGTTCTGCGTGAGCTCACCCGGACCAGCGGTTGGAACACTAAACTTGGTATCAACTTGCTTTCAAACAGCTTATTAAAACCAGGTAGGAATTTCACATTTCAAACATCAGAAAAAACAAACAAGCAAAAAAAAATCTGCCCCAAAATATCCTAAATAAACCCCTTGGTTCAGGCCAGCCACTATAGCATGACAGCATATTAAAGGTTTTTGTAATTACTCAAAGGAGAATCTACAAACCTTCTGATGACCATGCACTGCAACAGCCAGTAGTGCAGTATCAGTGATAAATGACAATAATTTAATTAAATAAAGAGCCTACAGTGAGAGACAGCAGAATAAACTTCATAACAGCAAGAACCCCTGAGAGAATTTTAGTCCTATGAAAGTATTTTATGAGGAATCATCCTGCTTCTCTTCATGCTCCTGAGTTTTTGTCTTTATTATCTGAATGCTTAAGTCTTGCTCTTGCTAGTGTGAACCAGGAGGAGATCAGGAGGAAGGGCACTCAAGCCCTCACAGGGGGAAGAGAAACCAGGCCATCTTCTGTCTACTTCATGCAGACAAATTCATTTCATTAGTAAAATTTATTTTATTTGATACAATAAGCCACAAGTGAGTTAAACAGATTGCCTTGAAGCTGGGCTTGGGAAATGATTGTCACCCTCATGTCCTACCCGAGGATAGTCCCACATTCTCCTTTTACAGGGTCCCAATGCCATCAATCAGCAATCCCACCTGGGATTTTCCTCGTGTGACACCAGCACCCAAATAACTCCCCTCATGACCCCTCGACTTTGAAAAGAAGACACAGACGTCCAGCTTATCTTAAATAAGCCTTGCAGCATGGAAACTGTGAGGTGTACAGACTGGCTGCTCTTAAGCAGAGGACACGCACTGCAAAATAGTGAAGTAAATCGTCAGTCTTTTCATATTAATTGGATTATTTGGAAAGTCTCCTTGGACAATCATGTAAAGCTTTCATAGCAGGGTCCACATTATCATCGTGGAAGTGTCCAAGGGCAGGCTGGATAAACCTGGAGCAAGCTGGTCTAGTGGAAGGTGTCCCTGCCCATGGAGGGTGGGTGGAACGGGACGGTCTCTAAGGTCCCTTCCAACCCAAACCATTCCATTCCATGCCATTCCATTCTCTATGACACCAAGGACCCTGCTCGTGGTGTCCCTGGCGCTGGAACGCTCTCCTGGCAGGACAGGAGTGACCAGTTCCCTGACGGGCGGCGCTGGACGCGGAGCTCGGAGCGGGGTGTCCCTGAGGCACGGAAGGGTATGTCTCCACAGAGAAAGACTCCACACCGTCCCCACACAGCCAGTTTCAGGGCTCTGCCAGCCTCAACATAAAGAAGTTCTTCTTCGTGTTGAGGTGAAGCTCCTGCTGTTTTAGTTTGTGGCCTTTCGTGTGGGTATTGGTGTTACAAATGCACCTGTAACTTTACAAACAATTCAAAAGTTGTTTTGAAGCCACATGGCTTCAGAAGTCATTTGTGTGACAAGTGACTTTGAAGCTCTTGGTTATGCCCTTTCAGAATCAAAATGCAGTTTAATGCTCATTTCAGTGAAAAGCCTGAAGACTTGATTGTGCCTCAAAGTCTGCATTTCCAACATTATGTTTAGTTTTGCTTGCAAAGC
Organism: Lophotriccus pileatus; assembly: GCA_035583135.1. Lineage (NCBI taxonomy): Eukaryota > Metazoa > Chordata > Aves > Passeriformes > Tyrannidae > Lophotriccus > Lophotriccus pileatus. The sequence continues at coordinate 4,933,789 of JAWWES010000037.1, read as the reverse complement.
TGGACAGCGTTCCTCAAAATGCTGTTTTTCTAGTTCAGCAGATCCGTACCTTTCAGGCCACATGTTTTGCTCCCTGATTGCTACTGTGTCCTCTGCACCCTGGGATAAAATTGCTCCAGAGCCTTTGGTGGCTCACATGGGCTTTACTCAGTAAGGCAGGACTGGCTTCTCCAGGAGATCTGTGAATGTGCACAGCTGTAAATATGTTCTTAGTGCAGTTGTTTAGTTACAACTTCATTATTGTTGTTTAGTGATAACCCTGGTAGGGTTGTACAGTGACAGGGCAAAGCTCCAAGGGGCTCAGTGTCTGTGAGACCTGGGCTAAAAATGAGTATTTCCCATGATAAAACATTACACAGAAGAAAAGCAGGGTTGTGATGAGAAGCTGGAGGGGCTGGGCAAGCCAGGTGCGACCCAACAAATTTATTTATAGAAGCCCGGCACTTGTTTCACGTGAACTTTTTGAATCTTACTTGAAGTAACATCATTCCTTTTATCTTAATTACCTGTCATTTCAACTGTAAACCAAGTTTTGGTGGGTGTTTATGCATTAGCTACAAGGGATTTGTTTCTACAAATACCCTGATAGAGTTGTAACAATGAATCTTTGAAGTGGAGCCACAGCTCCTATTTTAACAGAACCATTTGTCAACATAGTTTCTAAGGATTTCCTCATCCCCAAGTTGAACTGGAAGCGAATTGACTGTTGGTTGCCTGCTTTAGGTTTTTTTTTTTACCCATTTTTAATGCATCTATATTAGGGTTGCAGGGGTAACTGTCTCTACACCTGGCCAACAGCAGTGTTCTCATGAAAATTTTAAGTATAGGTAAGGTCTTGGTCTTCCATCCTAAATTTTCACTGTGTACCTGTGCTAGTTATGAAATTAGTCAAAACACATTGTTCTGGAAAGCTGAATGGACCTCTTTTTGATGGAAATGGGAATTTTGGACTGATTTATCCAAAAAAAGAAGGAAAAAAAACCATTAGAAGCCAAAAGCTCAGTGTTCCTTCTGGTTCCCCAAACAATTGTGTCTTCATTACAGTTAAGAGAGTTGTTAAAAAAGAAAAGAAGACTTCTACATAGGAATTGTTGCTGTTGTCTCTTTTGCTTTAACATTTGCAAAATATTCCTTGATGTTATGTTGAGAAATATTATATTTATTCAATAATAGTAAGTTGTTTGAATTTAGAGGCTCCAGATATGTCAACTGAAAACCATTTATCTTCTGAGTCAGACATAGATGCAATATGTGGGTTGCTTTAAAAAAAGGTTTAAAGATGGTGTAAGTGGGCTTTTCTCTAACTAATACTCCTGGTTCATTCTTAAGGTGGGAAAATCAGATAAATAAGTGCTTTAGTAATGCACATGGTATGAAACTGTGATAAGAACAGCCCTTGCTTAGGTCGTGGCTGCTCCCATCAGGAATCATTCCCAACAAAATGATAACACAAATCAAGGCAGCCTGGATGGCATCTCTGAACTAAGAACACCCCATGTGTCGATGGGGAAGTGCCTGGTGGTTTTAGCTTAGTCTGTAAATTTAGTCTTAGTCTAGAACTGAGCGTGGTGGATCTCTGCTGGAAGAGCTTGATGCTGGCACAGGCTGGTGCCACGTGGTTCTCCCTGTGGCTGTCACCTCATTCAGAGGCAGGGCTTTTTCCCAGTCTTACCCCATATCTCCTGCTCTTTCAGAGGCAAAGTTTTATCCCAGTCTTACTCCATATCTCCTGCCCCGAGTGCCTCGGAACAGAATAGGCCCTGTGTGCTCCCGAGCAGCCACAGTGCCCTACAGAGACTCACATGTTCTCCTGATTATCCAGCACACTTAAACTTTGAGTTATAAGGGTGACCCCAGCCAGTTGGCTGAAAAAATACGTTTGACATCATTGAAAATGTATGCTGCTGCTGAAGCATGGATTTTAATTTGAGGAAAATGTCGGCCGTAATCTAGCATACATTAAAAAATATATCTTTTTATTTCCATATGGGTCACGTTAAGGAAAATATTAAAAAGAAAAAAAAAAAAGAGCCAAGCCCTATTATATGAAGTCTCATTAAAGCAGCCTGGAAAAGTTTAGCCAATTTACAGGCTATACATCTTAATCTCCCCAAATTACAGGAACGATAGGAAAACGGGTGGTTGAGAGGGAAAGCGGGCCCAGCAGAACCTGGCTGAGGGCCAAACAATGGATCAAGTAGCCCTTGCTTTCACTTGACTGCTACCCCTTGTTATTTAAAGAAAAGAAAGGATTTTCAAAGAAAGGCCTGGAAATGGCAAAGCATGGGATGCACTTCCTTCTCCGGATGGAAACTAAGACCCAAAGCTTGGCTATTTTAACATGGTGCTTTGCCCCAGCTCTCCAGGGCCTGGAGGGAGATTTCTGAGAACTCCTGAGAGAAAACAAAACATCTGCAACTCTGTTCTTTCTCTTCTGGAGTAAAATGGGAACAGTGTGGCACACTGGGAGAATTGCACCCATGGACATCTTCCTTACAGCTCAGGGAGAGAACGTAATAGCTGCACAATCTCTGCTGGTTTGACTTTTTGGCTACACATTCATGAAATGTTTTTTTCTCTTCTGTAGCTGTTGGAAGGTGGTTGAAGTACTGATTGTAATATCTTGGAAGCCAAGGGTGGAATGGGTGTAGAGATGCTAAAGGATGCAGAGGCAAAAGGCAGGTAGCAGTGAGGTGTAGAACGGCAGAGAGGTGATTGTTATCACTAAATTCAGTGCTGTGTGTGTGAAAAACTATCCAGTTATTGCTTTGGCTGCTGCTGCCCTGTGTTGCAGAGCTCTATCCAAAGACAGAGGATCTGTGAAGGGAACATGGAGAAGTTGGGGATAAAGATTGCTGCCTCTTGCATTGATATAAGAGACAGACACTGCAGAAAGCAATAAAAGGAGGTGAAGTGTCCAGGTGTGAATTAGTGGATGTGTTAAGAGCCAGCAAACCCAACCCTGATTAGCAGAAAGAGGAGGAGAGAAGCTACAAGATATCAAGTGTTTACAAATCATCCCGCTCTTAGCTTAAGCCAAGGCTGGCCTAGTGCTTGCATCTGTGAAGGGAGTGGGGTAGGGCCTGAATAAAACTGCTGGAAAGGTACTGGTTGGTCAAAAAAACACCTGTTGCTCCTGTAGTATGTTCAGTGAATAAGAACTTGCCACTGCCGCTCAGACCAGAGCTGTATGTCAGAAATCAGTGGTGTTTCACCCTGTAGGTAGGATTGTAGCTGACCAACCTCATCTCCTGTTTCTGTGGTACCTAAAAAGCAAACTGGCAAGCTGGCTGGCTACCTTGGCAGATGGAGGTGCTCAGTGTTCACCCTGATGGATGTGTCTGTGCCCACGTGAACCTGCTGTGCATTTATGTATTTATCAGGCAAATTATGGGTGACTGAGAAAGCAGTTGTGTACTTGTTTGAGATTTTACCTCACTGAACCATCCATTTCATGCTTTTAGATCAAGGTATCTTCTGCAGGGGGAGTTGCTGGGGGTGGGTGTTTCCCTGTGCTCTGGTAGGCAGTCTTTCACCACGGTATTCCATGGGCTGGAGCTTGAAATTTCCCGTTCCTGCTTTCCTATTCCTCAAGCCCTCTGGCCAGGGATTGCCCCATTACTACCGTGACAACCAAAGGGAGGGGTTACACTTTTCGTGTGGCCAGCTCTGGCTTGTTGGAGGACTTTCCTACCGACTTGTTTGCTCCAGGACACCTCGAGCTTGGCAGATGGGCCGCACAGCCGGCTTTCTCCTGGATTTGGGAGTGATTTTTGCATGTGTGTACGTCTGTGTTTGCCGTGCCCTGCCTGTTCCTTCTCTTGCATAAGCACTTGGAAACATTTCCCCGCGGGGGGTTGAGGCATTTTGTGTGCCTTCCACGTGAAATGGGTGCATGTGGGATTGTTAATGTGGGCGTGTCTTGGAGGCAGGTTTACTAACACAGCTAGAGATAATGGCCCTGGCAATATTTGGAAGCATCCTGCTCCATTAAATGATAGACTTGGTGGAGACAAAGAGATTAGGGAGAGCAAGGGAGATTATTTCACAGAGCGAAATATCACTATAATTTGCGGGGCTTAAGAACTTTGCAGAATTCGGTGGGAAAAATTAGAGGCCTTAAATATGCTGAAGTTCCTTCAGTTGGACTTGATGACTGACTCGCTCCACCTTCCCAATTACTGTCCAGGAAAGCACAAAACAGTGTATGTTTGTACACTTGTATTGTTAAAAATATTTCTCAGTGATCAGTGGCATATTTTGAAGAAAAAAAACCCCAATTCTTGGCTTTGTAGAGGTCTGAGGGGATAAGTAAATAGGGCATATTTTCTCCTGATTAATTTAATTTTTTCCATCCCTGTTTTTGTTCATGCTTTGTCTGCAAACAGACCGTAGAACATCCCAACCATTCAGAATTTATGGATTCCTTTCATCATCTTAAATGCAAATACTTCAGGGCAGGGCCAGGACTTCTTACATGTTCCTTCCATGCTTAGTACAGCAGTGTCTCAGTCTGGAGTGCATTTGGTTGTCTGGGCAATGCCTTTCCTGTGTATAGTAATTTATTTTCAATAGAGAATTTTGGGCCACTTGACCTGTTCCTCATGTGCTCCATCTTCTCACAATTTCTTTGTTGGAGTAAATGTCTAAAATTTTCCCAGGGTTTCCATTGGCTTTTCATGACTTCCCTCCAGTTCCTCCAGCTGTTCATGTTCACATCACACAGCTCTGCTGTGGGTTTAGTGACTTTGCTTTAAACCCAGCTCCTAACACCTTCTCTCAGGTGAGGATACAGACTTCATGGATTCCTACTGGTTTAATTTGCTTTTAATAGTTCCCATTTCCATTCCTCCAGATGCATCTGAATATCTGACAGATGCATAAATCAAGGTCTTCTGGCAAAAAATAGCAAAAAATATACTTAGTTATTTACTCTTCATTGAAAAGCACCACTTCTATGATATACTTCTCTGAGTTAGTGGGAAGATTGTGACACCATCTTCCCTGTGTTTTTGTTTGTCTTAATTTTCTTTTGCTGTTTTATTGTGTTGGGGTTTTTTTATTTTATTTTATTCTCTTTTAAAGAGCATTTTTAGACAGCCTACAACTGAGTGGCTAAATGGTTGAGAGAGATGCTAGGGAGCATCTCTCTCTGAAATTCCCCCTGAAACATTTCAAGTCCATTCTCAGACGTGGAGCTTCTGGGATGCAGCCTTCCTTCAGTGGGATCTCACTGAGGTGGTCACCAGTCCAGAGCTTCTGCTCTCACTTTTGGAAGCCCAGAGAATGCAGGTGTACGAGCTGGCAGATGGCATTGCCATTTGCAGAATATGCAACTCTCTCAGATGGCATAATTACCTTCTGGTAATTATGACTGATATCACTGACATTTACCCTGTCTAATATTTGAGTGCTTTTTGCACCAGAGCTTGAGGTGGGAAGTTCAGGTGGCACTTGCCTGGTCTGTGCTGTCCCCAAGGATTCCCTAGAAAGTGCATTTTACAAACACACCATCATGGATGAAATGCTGATCATTACTAACAATTACCAGTGGGAGCTGGATGGCTGTCACACTGGTTTTTGAAAGGTTCTAGCCATGAGTAAGATTAAGGAAGAACCAGGACAGTACTATCTGCACAACATTTGGAATTCAGAGGAACTGAGGAAACAGAACGGGAACAGAAGTGATGACACTTGTGACTTTTGTTAACCTTTGAACCTGCTTCTAGGATCTGTACACAGGCATTCATAAAAACAACATTAAAGGATTCCTTTTAAAAAAATAATCTTTTGCTGAAAGGAATGTGGAAGAGTGGTAGCTCAAGTTAATATTTATTTTATGAAATTCTTGAGAGTTAAATCTAATCTACAGAAGGTAAAGTGCAGCCACAGGAGGAGGAAGGTGCTGGAAGAGGAAGGAAGCACAACACACACACACACACTCTGGATGGCTTTGCATGGGTGGTTGTCTATCAGCAGGTTTGAAGGAACACTTGGGCAGTGTGGTGTCTGATCCTGCCTGACCCCCAGCTCCATGGGTGGCATGGGACAGATCCCATTACTTTTTACTTTCCATTCTTCAATCTCTGGAACAGACACTTCCCTAAGCATCTGCTCGTTCAAAGACAACAAGGGATAACTGTTACGTACCAGTTAGATTCTTGTTCCTTTAAACTCCCCGTATTCCTTTTTGGAAGTCACGGGGCCTTTAGAGCTCTTTGGCTGTACTAGGGAGCTCTTTTTGTATGTAGAAATCTTTGAAGAACTGCTGATTGTTAATTGAGCACTCATTGTTAACCTTGTGCAGGTGTTCTTTGTTCACACCATGAGTGTGTGGGAGCAGCAAGGGTCTGTAAGAATGCAGAGGTGAGCTACACCAGGGAATTTTAGTTTTCTGGTTCTATTTCTTCATCACTATAAAGGAAACCCTTTATGCCAGAACATTGGTCCTTACAGGTACAGCACTCGTGTTTTATTTTACTTGGAGCTCCTGAAATCTCCTGTCTCTTTTTCCCATATTAAACACTAGAGCAAGGCATTCTAGGCTACACCTCTGTTTGTGATTGTGTTGCTTGAGTATTTGGGAAACAAGGACTGTAAAAACTGATGTGTGAGTGTATGTTATATGTATACAATAAATGGGGAAAGTTTGAAGTCTTAGAATTCTTTCTTCTATATGTTATCTTTGCTGCTAATTAGGAATAAATACCCTGTAGCCTGCATGAAATTCCAAACATCGTTTAATGGGAATCTTTCCTGTTCTCTGCAACTGAAAGTTGAAACCTGCAGTTGGGATGCAGAGCCCATTTCTTGGGGCAGCCTTTCCCCAAGGTGGAAAGTTGAAAAGGGTTTTGCTGTCTGCCCAGAGCTGGAAGAACTGTCGTGCTCTCCTGAGGCAGCTCTGCCTGTCATGTGGGAAGGAAGTTCATCCAAGTTCCCCAAGATGGGCTGGTGTCTTTCAGAGCACAGACACAGATAATATCACAGCGTGGCTGACACTGAGGTTGTTTTCCTCCACTGGGGAGATGAATGTAGGTCATTTGGGCAGGAAGAAAATAGGTAACCATTTGCCCATGATTGTATCTTTACCTCTCCTGTAGAGGTACCACAGGAAGCTGTTTGAGGCTGGTATCTTGATAAGATCTGGTCTAATTTCTGCTCTGCTGCTGATCCACATGTCTTCGTGTGGTTTACAGTCCTCATGACTCTGCTGCTGTGTGGAGCATTGTGGCTGTTGGTAAAGTGGCCCAGGTAGGGTGCTGGAGTACTTGGGAGGCTCTGCTTCTGTCTCCACAAACTGATCATTCCTTAAAATATAAAGTTTTAAGTGATCCTGACCTTGGGAGGTCTTAGAGCTACTCTTCCCACTCATGACTGTACCTCTTGACTTGAATTGGGCATCACTACAACCACTTGTAGTGGTAGCCTGTAACTGGGAGATCTGTATTTGCATTTCTGGTCATTATGCTCTTCCCTGCCTGCTTCTCTATCTAACCAGCTTTTCTTTTTAGTCAAGAGAGGGATGAAAGAAGAAAAAAAATCCAGTTCTGAAAAATGCTGTGTAGTCAGTTCTGAGGAAGCCCCTTTGATGCAGTGGTTTCAAGAGAAAAGAATTTCCATATCGTATTTTCAGTTGTCTGATTTCGAAGAACTTATCTCACCTATTTTCCCACCAGTCATTATTTATTAGAAATAATTAATATTTTCAACACTAAAACCAGAATTTAAAGCATCTTTCAGTGGACTTCTGTCTGCCTTGAACATGTGGGCACTTTTGAAAACTTGCCCCTGTGTCCTTCTCTGAAGCTTTTCCTTCTCTAGGATGTGCAGTGCTCTGGGAGGGGGGAAGATACCTCTGAACATGTTTGCACAGTGTCCAGCAATCCCAGACTCATCCTCAGAGCTCTGGAAGCTGCTGTCATGTTGCTGTACATCCCTCTTGTGAACCGAACCTTTCCCAAACCTCGCAGACAAGTTTGTGCAGAGCAAATGTGCCCTTGGACACTGTTCCCCTGCAGAGCCCTTGGACAGCCCTTCCAGTGTCCCAGCTTGGCAGGGACAGCACGGAGTGGAGACCAAGGCAGGGAACAGTGGAACCACCTTAGCTAGTGCTGCAGGGAAGCAGGTAGGGAATGTCTTTGTGCTGGGAAGCTGGCACAGGGAGTCAGGCACACAGCTCCTGGGAGCTCCTGGAAAGCAAGAGGAGGAGGGAGTTTGCTTTTTTCCTTCCCTTTTTGTCTTTTTTTGTCAAAGTTTAAGTTGATTCTCTCTTCTACTCTCTTGCCCCCCCTTCCCCCTCTGCTCCCTAAGCCTGCTTTTGATTTGGTTTTATTGGCTAGTGAAAGGAATCATTTACTAGTCAAGGGCCAAGCAGTGACAAAGGAATGCAGGTAAATTAGTTTCAGTTCCTATTTCTCCCCGTCTTCCTCCTTTGGAATTTGAGCTTTAGAAAATAAAGTCCTTTTAGCCATACCGGCTCCTTCTTTTTTTCCTAAAAGGATTTCCCCCCCTCTCAACCTCTCTTTCAAGAACTTGGTTTTTGTAACTAGGAAAACCCCCATTAAAGTACCTAAAATGTCAAGGTGTACAACACAATCAATGAAATCCAACTAAAATGCATTTAAAAAAAAAAAACCAAAAAGCTTTTTGCATGCACCTTAAAAATGCAGAAATAAACTGAGAGTGCCATAAAGCTCGTTTTAATGAATAACTACGTACACACTGGGAAGTTTTACATGCACATATATCATGCTTCAAATGCTAAAATATAGTTAAAGTTTAAACGTTTTGCAGAAGAAAATATGCAAAAGAACTTGCAGAGGATCAGCGTGGAGGAAACCTGTATGTTCAGTCTTTCATCACCGAGTATTCTTGAAGTATTAAGCACTAAGCTAAGAGTAGCAGCATTTAAACTGTCCAGTTTTTGGCCTTTTTTTTGCTTTTTTCCCTATGTAGTTTGCCTTCTTTCAGACAAAATGCTTCAAATGTACCTGGATGTTTCACCAACTGTGCTCTGTACTCTGACACAAAAATCTTTAGATTGAGGCCTTCTTTTTGCATCTCATTGGTATCCTTGGTAAATAATGTAATCCCAAATGCTCTGTAATCTTAAATAGTACAAGACATTGAGGCATTAATTGGTAGCTATTCCTGTTAGTTATTTCCAGGTTCTTAATATAGAATTAAACCCATGTTTTGTCTTTTTTTTTCCTTGTTGTTTTTGTTGTTTTCTAACACAGCAAAAAAGTTGCTTATTCAGTCTTTTAGCTGTAATTGGATCCATTTAGTGTTTATGCCTGCACAACACAAACCTGAAATACAAAAGAACTCAGTTCTGCCTAAACAACAATAAGGTTTTGGACAGCAGCTGGAAGAGGCCAGGAAATGTAAGTTAAGTCTGATATTCCCCACTTGCCTCACTCTATTGTGAGTACATTTTGTGGGGAAAGAGCACAATGATGAGAGAGGTAAGAACACGGAGTCAGTCCTAACACTGCATTTCCTGGCTTTTGTTGGTGTGTGTCACAGCCTTAAAAAATTGTCTTTAATTTCCTCAAAAAGGGGGCAGATATATTTTCCAGCACGGTGTAATATATACAAACATAATTTATCTGTGCAGTCAGAACATCAGCTACCGGGGCAGCACAATCTGAGGTTGAGAAGAATTTCTTAGGAAAATCTCTCCTGTGTTTTCCAGCTGTGTTTAAGTACAGCTACTTCACTTTGTGATTTCCAACTGATATGACTGTTGGAGACCAAAGAATTCCTCCTGCCAGTGGAGCAGAACCTTTCACCAAACACCCGCTAAAGGTGTTTTTCCAAACGATTTCTAGGGTTCAGTGGGCGTCTGCTTGTGCTTGATTTAGAGCCACTGAGCCAGCTTCTTTTCTCATGGCAGACTTAGGAAGCACAGAATTTGCTGGAAAGTTGTGAGATCAGATGGAATTGAGATCTATTGTCCCTTTAGCAGAACAATCCTCAGTTTGGGCTGTCGCAGTGACTGGAAGTTGTGCACAAGAAATGCAGCTCCTGGTTGTGTCAGCACTGAAGGATGGGGTGGTGTGAAAGAAAAAAGTAGATTGTGCTCTCAAAATGATTAAAGTTTGCGCATATTCCTGACTGCACAACTGACAGATCGTGGAGGATTTTATCTGCTGTAGGTGGTTTTTTTCTCCTTCGCGATTGTGTCAACAGAGGCTGAAATACTTTCACATTTTAACTCTTCACATCATACACAAGGCAGACACCTCCACTGATTAGATAAATTTATTATATAGATATCAAACCTTGTTTAAAACTCAACAAGTTCTTTAAAAGCATCACTGCAAGCACAAATGGATGTTTGTGCTCTGAGCAGCTTCGCACCAAGGGTGTGCAATATTTATGCAGGTTTCCACTGGAAGACAAAATTATTATTATTATTACTATTATTATTATTATTATGATGATGATGATGCAGAGGTTTGGTACACTTTGTATAAGCATTTTGAAATACCAAAATTAAAAATATGAGATTCATGAATGCCTATTAAAATTTTTTTCTCTTATAAGTACATATGGAGGAGAAAACATCAGAAATATCAAAATTGCCTGAAATATTCAAGTGACTTAAGAATTCCTGAGCCTGGTATTCTCTTTACCATTGGAAATAAATATATGTGTGCCAGTGACCTAAAACTTAAACAGTCATATTTCCTGCTGCAGTGAACTTTTATCTAGTTTTCCCCGAAATATTTGCTTGGGAAGGAAGTGTTTACACAAGGTTAAGAAAAACAGTGAAGGCAATAACAGTGAAATTATATAACAAACAGCAAATATTGTGTGATGTTTTGGTTCAAATGTGTATTAATTATATATCTTGAAATGTGATAATATGTAACAAATTTATAATAACATTATAATGAAGTCTTTCTGCCTCTATAGAAACTTTTACCAGATAAACAAAAGCCTTGGGGTCAACAGATCTTCATGTCTCAAAAACATAATGATCAGTTTTCTGGTTTGCACCCCTAAATTATTTTGCATAAACTGGATCCTTATAGTCTACCACACTTTAGATTTATTTATTTATTACTCAGAAAAATAACCGAATTTCACAGCTTCGAGGCCAAACTGAAACAGGCAGTTTTGTAATGAAAGTATTTATGTCAGTGTGTGACTACTGGGTTTTTACTCGGCGCTTTTTAAAAACGATTCTATACAAATCTGACCGATTTTATTTTACGTGGTGAAAACGTTCCCTGCTCGAGCGCGATGCTGCTGAACATAAGAGTTTTTAAAATGTTTCTGGGAAGTCCGTAGTGATGAGGTTAGGGTCTCGGGGAAAAAACCAAGCAGTTTTTTGGGCTCTTTGCGCCAATTCGGCTGCTCCGGCGCCTCCAGGGGCCGCTGTGACACCACGAACCTTGAAGGGCTCCTTGAACCAGCAAAACATCCAACTTCACGATCCTTTTTGTCTTCAGATGTTCCAAACCAGGATTCCAGCAAAGGAAATGAAAAAGGGAAACTAAACGAGCTTTTTGTTTTCTTGGGGGGGGGGGGGGGGGGGGGGGGGGGGGGGGGGGGGGGGGGGGGGGGGGGGGGGGGGGGGGGGGGGGGGG
>JAWWES010000037.1:4907373-4922089 GCA_035583135.1 Lophotriccus pileatus | reverse complement strand
TTTTTTTTTTTTTCCCCCCCCCCCCCCCCCCCCCGTCTCTCTCTGGTTTCTATTTGTAAGACTTTATTCCTACAACAACACAAACCACTAGAAAGGCAGAAAACAAAATATGAATTTTCCCTTCTTTTTTCTTTTCTTTTTTTTTTCCTTCACTGTAAACCTCTGTACAAACAATGAAAAAAATTCTGCACTACATTAGATGGCCTGTTTCTTGTTTCTTTTTTTAAAATTCTTTTCCCCCCCTTTTTTTCCTTTTTCTGTTATGTTCACTGAGCTGTTCGCATTTTAATTTTGGAGGAGGAAATAACGCTTTGTAGAAATACACACTAATTACCAGCTGGACTAAACTAGAGGCATGATATGGTTACATTTTATGTCAAAATACTTCCAAGCAGGGCAGAAAGTTGTGCTGGATTTGGTAGTAAGAAATCTATCAGAAATTACAGACTTCTAAAGAAGGAAAGGGCATGTAATATTCAAAAGAAAATGTACATTTGCTGTATGATAAAGATTTAATTTTAAGTCTCCATCAAACATTATCTTAGGTTCTGAAAACAAATAATAAGTGATACAAAAGAACTGTAGTTGATGGATACATTTAATTAGGGTTTATTTACCGTGGGCTGTATAAACACTTTTGTTTCTGTAAGGGGAAGGATTTGTATCTGCAAGTTCTGCCTTGAACATTTCAAGTTAAAAACAAATGTTTTAAGAAAAGAAACTAACATAAAACAGCCCAGTGTTGGCTTTTGTGTCTTTGTAAATGTCTGTGGCGGTTTCTTCTTGTCTGAGGGAAAGAGCCATTCATTAAATTAAAAGTGAACCAGTTAAACTGGACCTTTCATTGAGGAAAGTCTCCCAGTGATCCGTGCTTTATTTGGTGGATTGTCTTACAACACAAATAAACCGAGGGGTTTTTTATCTTGGGATCTAAAAATACTGGAAAGAAAGGAAATCCAAAGCAAGGCAGAAAATACTAGGAAATAATTTCCTATTAAACAGACCCTCTGCCTCCATATATCTCAAATCATGAAAGCACACAAGAGAGAAGGGCTCATATTCCTTTTTCTCTCAGGTTAAAAGCCAGTGACAGAGGAAATCGAATTCAAAGGTCCCGTCAATGTTTGCCGTGTTCAAAAATAGATAGAAAGGAACATGCGCTGAAAACGCATCGCGACTGTTCGCTGGCAGCAAACTGCGAAATGCAGATGATGTTACTGTCTCTAAACCCACTGAAATAGGACCTTATGTGCATAAATATACTAGAAAATGCACAGATATTCAGGGCAGAGGCAAAATAATTATTCTTCTTTTTTCAGAGCAGAACTCTTGGGGCTTTGCTTAGGTGCATGTTTTGTCTGATTTAAAAGAAATTCACACGACGTTCTCTTTTTCTTTCCCAGTCTTATGTATGGCTTTACCAACCCTGCTTGGGAACATTGTGTGATAACAGGCAACAAAGCAACAAATAGTTAGGAAGAACAATTGCTGTGAAAAATGCAAGATAGTTTAAGAAATACTTTTTCATTATTCTTTTTTCCTCCTGCAATTGAAATCTTGGAGGTTCTATTAATTTTTTCTTATAATTATTATTATTTTTGTGAGACATGTGCGTGGAGTATTTTCAAGAGGAAACTTTTTTATCATTGTGTGCCTGATGAAAAATGAGCAGAGTAATGTACTCTGAGGTGCAGGGCTGAAATTTAGAATAAAATGGAGTCTTATACTCTGGAATTGCATGATTAAATTTTGGAAGTCTATTAGTGCTTTGACACAATTTATGTTTCTGGATAGTGAAACTCAGATGCTCCAAAGGACTCTGAAAACACCCTGACAAGTTTCTTGATGCTTGTGCTGTTGAGCACCCCTAATTCTTCTACATGTTCCATAAGGCACCCACATTTATGTACCTGCACTTTCACAAATTTTATCTTCTGTGAGCACTAAAAATAGCTTTGCCTTTTATCTCTGCCTGTCACCAGAGCCCAAACATAAATACAGCACATCTCATAAAGCCTCTTTTGCGCCCACAATGAGCCTCTAATTAATTCTGCATATAATTCCAAAACATTTATTATTAATAAGTATTAATACAATTAAAAAAAAAAAAAAAGAGCCATTCTCAGGATTATGAATCTGACCCAGAATATCCAGGATGGAAAAATGTACAGAGATGATAATTGCATTTCTTGTTTTCTTGCCATAAAAATGGAACAAAACTAAATGAAATGAGGCAAATTGTCACCAGGCCTTTGTAATAACCAGATCACTGTCCTGTGCATGTGATTATTTTTTTTAGTGATATAGTTATGATTTTACTCAGGGTGCAAAAAATATGTGCCACAAAAGCCTACTTTTGTGAGTAGCGTGTCCAATTTTAAATATATATATATGTATATATTAATAGATAGCTGTGGTAGAAAGGACTTGGAATTTTAACCCCTGGTTGTTTCCTGGACATTCCTCTTGGGCAGTGCAGAGGGAACGAGCTGGGAAGGGCTGTCTGACCCAGAGAGAGGGAGCAGTGAAGTGGGTGGGGGAGAAGTTAGCAGATGGGGGAAAAGGGAAAATATCTGTTCTTGTTTTCTCCCCAGAAATCTGCTGGAAGTCTGTGATGTGTAATTCTGGGAGCAATAATGGGAATTTTCTTGCCTGGGTAGGTCTCCTTCAAACCATGTAGGTTGTGGAGTCGTGCAGGGTCCTGCCCAGGACGGCTCAGCGTTGTGGGAGCTCCTCCCTGAGCAGATACTGTAGGATGGGATTATATAGGATACCCTCTATCATTCCCTGCTAAAACACAGCTCCTTCTAGGATAAAACACAGTAGCTCTGAACTGGAAGAATTCAATAATGGTTCCAAAATGTGCTTCTCAATCTTTTATGGGACTTGTAAGGCAATTCAGTGCAGAAAGCAGCAATGAAGTGGGAAAAGATAATGTGTGCTAAAAATCAATTTATAAAACGACTTCACACTCATGGCTTGCTATGAAAATTCAGGTCCAGTGGAAGCTGGAAGTTAAACTAATACTAATAGAGCCCGATTCAGACGGATTTGGTTTGTCTGACACCAGAACAAAGTATGTTTCTGACTGCTGTTCACTGGTAGAAGAGGACATTTTCTGAGGGCTTTATTTCTCACCTGGGCAAATAAATAAGGATTCAAAATATTTTCTCAGATACATTTTGCTCCCTCCAAAAATCTGGTGACAGCAAACACCACTCGAGGGCCAGCAGTCCTGGGCTGCCAAGGCCTCCTTTTCTCCAAGTGATGAGCATTTGTAATTGTGGCCTATAACTCTCAGTGTGGGCTACCATGTGTCTGCTTTATCCCGAAATGTTGTTTACAGACGGAAAGGAACTTTGTGCTCTGCCTGTTTGCCCAGGATTTCCTGACATTCAGCAGCCTTGCTGGAGCTGGAGCTTGGCTGTGGCTGCTGAATGTTCGCAGGTAAGGCAGAGGCAGCTGCCGTGCTGTGCTCCCGGGTGGGATGTGCCCCCTGCACAGGGCTCTGAGCAGGCAGAGTGAGCCCAGCACGCTCAGCACCCTCAGATTCCTTGCCAAGACACTGCATGTTGCTGTCTAGAAGCCCCTTCTACCCAACAGTCCATACTGGGCCCAGTTCACAGCAGCAGTAAGAGAAAATTTCCAAAAGCTTTTGCACACTTGAACTTCAGACAGTTTCCTCCTCCTAATTAAAGCTGCTGAGTGGGAGTGCACGGATTCTCTTCTGGCACATGAGTGTTGCTTTCTGACTGATACAGCTGAGAGGGGTTTGGTGTAGCTTAGTAATAGCTGTGCTTTGAAGAAATGTTTGGTTTATACAGTTAAAAAGGAAAAATTGTTTGGGATTTTAAAGGCCTAAGGGGCATAATCTGCACTATCTGATCCATTTGCCTTCCGAGCTCCTACAGTGAAGCACAAAACAGCCACTTGATTTCTTAAGCACCTGAAGAGGAGGAGAGGCAGGGGCTGGAGGGTGGAGGAGAAGGGAGCAAACAAACCCTGCTCGAGGCTTTCACGACAGAAGTTCCATTGTTTTAATTTACAAACATTTAACACATGGAAAAGCTGCCACTCTCCCCAGCATTTCCATTAACACATTGACATCAGTGTTGTTGGAAATCTTGGTGCAGGTAAAAATATTCTTTTCATAAGCTCTCGGAGAAGAGTGAGGGAAGTAAAATAAGAAACAAAAACCATTTTTTCTGATTTTCCCCCTCTTATGTCCCCCCTCCCCTTTGGCAAAGTCACCTAAAAATGAGGAGATTAACTATTATGAATCAATAGGAGGCACTTTTGAAAGAGGAAGCATTGCTATCCAGATTTGAGGGAAATGAAGTGTTTATTGGAACAAAAATATCCTCTTTGTTCAAATGTTACTTCATTGAACTGCGTATTCCCTTCTGAGGAGCATGAAAAGCAATGGAAGAAAATGTTTTATGCCACTCCTCCTTTCTTTTGCCACTCACATCTTTTGTCTTCCTTTAACCTCCTTTTCTCTGTGTCCATCTTTCTCATTAAATTACTAACCAATGCTTTTCTAATTAATGCCAGTTTAATTTAATGTGTAACGACGCTGTGTCTGTGTGGGGAGTTTTCTTCTTGTGACTCTGGCCTGACCATTGAGATTAGCAGCATCTGTACAAAGCTGAGAAGTCCCTTGGGGCACCAAGCAACACTTCCAACTCCCTTTTTTTCACAAAATCAAAGTGACTGGCATGTAGGATTAATAGAAAGTATCTCTCCATAAAATGACTGTTTGCTTTACAGCTTTCTGAATCAGTTGATACTTACTCACTTCTAAATTATTAGAGATGATGGAGTTAGGTACAACATTATTACAATGCAAATTGAGCTGGAAAAACTATTTTTAAGAAAAAGGATGACATAATGCTGGCAAATCATGTCTATTGATACTCCATAAGCATTTATATAATTATACTAGTTGTTGGAAACC
The DNA here is from genome assembly GCA_035583135.1 of Lophotriccus pileatus. Classification (NCBI taxonomy): domain Eukaryota; kingdom Metazoa; phylum Chordata; class Aves; order Passeriformes; family Tyrannidae; genus Lophotriccus; species Lophotriccus pileatus. The sequence goes on along the minus strand of JAWWES010000037.1, from coordinate 4,917,132 downwards.
ACTAAAAAAATGTAGCATGTGAATACATTTCAGCTTGTGGGTTAATCACAAACAGTTTTCAGAGATGTTTTTCCTTGAGTATCCACAGCTTTTTATGCAGTGGGTCATCCAGACCACATGATGCTCTTTCTGTCCTGGTTTGGTTACGTGGCTCAGGGTCAGCAGAGCCCTGTCAGGGGCTGTGTGAGCACTGACAGAGCTCCTTGTGGCATCGGCCTACCCACAAACACCGGTTTTCTGGCAGAAAATGTGCTTGTGTAGGATGGACTAAAACTGTCCTAATTGCTGCTCAAGTGGCTCCATGGTTGGTGGTTTGCTGGGGGTCGGCACACATTGGTGTTGGCAGGAAGCATTGCTGGTCAGAGTGGTCTTGGGAACTGTTCATCATCCCTTTTTTTGGGCTTGAGTGTTTGTTGTTCCTACTTGTATTATTCCTTTCTTGTCTATTTGTTTTTTGTGGGATTGAAAAGAAAGTGTCAGTTCCAGGTGTGTGATGGACTCTGTCCATCACAGTTTAGCTCTTGGTGACTTTATGGCTCATCTTGTCGTAGTAATTAAGTTTATCCTCTGCTGGCACCATCCTGCAGACTTTGGGTGAACACAGAAAATTAAGGAGCACCCTCTTAGTGTTCCTGCAAGATTATCCATGGAAGCAGAAAGTATTTAGAGGACAGTTTAATTTTGAGGCTTGTTTTTATTACAGGAGGAAGATTGGCAACACAATTATGTCCTTTTACAGGATGCAGATTAGACTGTTTAAAGGGAAACTAAGAAAATACACTTACTTTGAGGCACATATATATGCCTCTTACATGACTTCCACCCATTGCTTCATACAGCCACTATTTACATTTGGAGCTAGTGGTTTCTTAAATGCTCAGAGCCTACAATTGAGCCCAGATTTCCAAAAGTGCTTGGCACCCAGCAGTTCTCACTGAGACATTTTTATGGCCAGATAATCAAAATTGCTCAGCATGGTGGAAGCTGGGGAGTTTTGAAAATCTAGCCACTTATTTTAATGCCCAAGTGGAGGCTGGGTTCTTCAGGAAAGCTGGTTTGTATATTGCAGTTGCAGTGACTGTGCATCAATCCTGTAAGTACATTTTTTTTCTCTCATGGACATACAGTCTATCATTTTTGTGCCCACTTTAAAACTTGCCCACTCATTCATCCATATAAATTGTAGCTACATCAGTTACATTGAATTTCAAAAGTTGTAGATACCATAGGAAAGAAGCAAAAGTTCAAATAAAAATCAGATCCAGTAATTACAGGATTTTTCTACAAGCATTTTTCTTTCAGGCTTGACTTGAAGTGAAATAAAGACGAGAGACACCCGTTTCCAGGTTAGGAAGCAAACAAAACCAAATTGTAGAGGGTGAGAGTTGCTTATCTGAGCTGCTTTTTATGAAGCAGCTTGACAGCTGAGAAGAAAAACACTGGGGTAACTTGTAAAGTGAATAAGTTTAGCTCTTACATGTGCAATTTTCCACTCAGTGTTCCCTGTCCTACTGAGCAGAGAAACTCGGGAGTATGTAATGTGCCAGTAATAACAGTGAGCATTTCCTTTGTACCCTGAAGGCATTAATAGCTCCCCCAACACCCCTGTGGGGCAGGGAAATCGTGTGATTGCCACCTCGCCCCTGGCACAGCAAACACACCAGTTGAGGTCTGCCAGCAGAACTGCTGGCTGGGTTGTTCCTCCCTCATTTCTTCTCACCGTTGTGGAGCCACCTCTCAGTGTCCCAAGAGATGTGGCTCCCCTGCATTATCCAGCAAACCAGCTGTCCTGTTTGGGACAATAAAGGGTTGTTATGAGTATTTTGTGACGGTCAGGCTGTTTGTGGGCACAACTGCCCACAAAAGGTTTGGTTTACTCAGGTGATCTTTAGACATGTAGGGCCAATTCCTGTACTTGTGAGCACGTCAAATAAGCACAATTAATGGCAGTCTCTGCACTCCAGAAAGTCTCTTGGCAGTAGGCAGAGGGAAGGTCAGAAATTCTCCTGTGCTGGAGGTTGTGGATGCAGAGCCAGCAGAAGCCATGGCTGAGACAGAGGTGGGGGATTTTGGGGGACCTGTGTCACGTGAATCTCCTTGTTCCCCCCGTTGGCACCAGCTGCCAGGAGCTCAGCAATCCCTGTGGGAGATGACCTGGCTCCTGGGAATCCTGGAACAGGCAGCCTCTGTCTGGGAGGGGTCTGATGTCTGTGGAGGAGGCTCTGTGTTCCAACTCAGGGACTGGTTCTCGCCCTTGCTGCCCAGTAAGGGGGTGTATCCTCAGAGCAGGTCACACAGGCAGAAGGCCTGAAATTGGAGCCTTGGAGTAAAAATCAGCTCCAGTGTGTTTTACCCAGTTCCAGACTGTCAGTTCTACCCAGCTCCTGTTGAACAGCACAGTTCTTTGCTCCCTGCATCTGGAAATGGGCCCTTTTTTTTTGCTAAAGGTTGAGCAGAACTGGCTTTTCAAAAGCACCCAGGTCGTTTTTCCTACCCTCCATACCCAGCAGTGACACAGAGACTTATGAGTTGGAGTCTCCTTAAAAGTCAGCAGATGGAAGCCCAGCTCTTTGAGTATAATCAGGTACCTACCTCTTGCTGATTGATGGATTTATAAATATGTTTAATATATTGGACTGTGGCACGTCTGAATTAATAGAGAGGTTTGACCATCCCTCCAGACTCAGTTTTCCTTGCCATGTGCGCTCTGTGCCTCAGAGGTTGACAACCAGCTCTTCTCTTACAGAGCCCTAAAAGGCACTGTGGAATAGTGTTTACAGGGCCTGGGACACATTTTCCTGGGAAACCCCTGGCCTTGGGGTTGTCCCACTCCTCTTTATTCTCACCCTGTGAAACATATTTGTCCACTGTCCTGTTTCAGCTGCTTGTAAGCAGCAAATCTGGGAGACAAGCCTGGGGAGAGGTGGATTGTTCACAAACCTGCACCTAAGAACTTCATTTAGGTAATAAAGAACAATAATGTGAGTCATTGTAGTGTAGGGAAGAGGTAGGTGAGAAGTGACTTCTGTGGTGTGGGTTGACGAATTCAAAAGGAATTGGTCTTTTAATTACTTTGCTACTTTGGAAAATACAAGTCTTGCCTTCAAACAAAAGGAACTGAAGCTTTCAGACAAGGTTTCTGACTGACTGGAGGTGTTATGACATTAACTTGTTGCCAGTTCATTCTGCTGCTGGATCAGCTTCCATGAACAGTCCTCTGAAGAAACCTTTGCCAAAAGTTGTGTTCGAGGCTGGCTGAACGTGATGGTAAATGAACTCTTTCATCTGCTTTCTTCCAGTAACAAGTGCCAGCTTAAAAGCAGGGTGCTGAAAAGGGCAAAATAAATGTTATGTCAGTACACTTATTTTTAATAATATTACTGGTAGTGGCTGGCACTACAGTACATTAAAATCCTTTGTGCTATTTGCTGCAGGAGGTCCAGAAAACCAGTATTCATGTCTGCAGAATTTGTGGCAGCATCTGATATTCCGAATAACAGGGATGTTAGTAGCCTCCAGCTCTCCATCCCTACCTCTGTGCAAAAAAAACCCCAAACAAACGGTGTTGTTTATTTGCCAGGTAAACACACTGATGACTGGCAATTGCTGTCGTTAAAAGAAGACCTCAAAGAGTGGCCAACTTCCTTGGGGGTCATTAAAAACCCATTGGCAACTGCATACAGCTTAAATTTACAGCTTGAGCTCCTGCTCTTGCCTTGTGCCTTCTTTTGCCCTTGGAATTCTCCACTGCAGAGTTATTCACTTTCTTATCTAAGCTGTTTAATTCCCCTGGTGGGATGGAGGACAGACAACAGCTCCTGCTGGAAACAGTGGTCCAGTAATATCATCCACCTTAATGCATTTATTTCCAGCTCCCCTTGCACCACTGTTCTGTTCTCTGTCTTTTCCTACTGGTAGTTTGAGCGAGAAGACAAAGTTAGGTTATGAGATTGCAGCTGAAGCCCCAAGCTCAGATCTTTCAGTGTCTGACTTTCATGTGATTTCAGTCGAGAATCTGTCTCCTGTACAGGTTTCATGCAGTGTTCAGTCTGCAAAATGAATGACTTAATTGCCCTGCAGGGTATGCAGACCAAATAAAATTAAGTCCACATGAGCTACTGTCATCTCTTTTGGCTTGACAAGAAAAGGTGATGTTAGTTTTGCATCTGCCTTAGTGTTATTAAATCTTTCAGTACTTGGGGTGTGTCATATTCTGGAATTTCATTAAAACCTTATTGTTAAGTAAAGGGTCAGGTTGCTGGTCTTGATCACTGTAGAGAACAGCCTGAAAGGGTGTTCCCTAAGGATGGTGATGGCTGAGGAAAGAGAAGGCAAATGAGAATAGTCCCCAGTTTGTTCTTTTGCAGTCTCAAGGTGCTGGTTGCTTTTCATTCACTTGTCTCTTTATTTTTAAGATCCTGTGACTGACTTTGCTGGAACTGTGAATTTACAGACTGGTTTTGCAAATATGGGAAGGGGCTGTTCTTAATTCTCTGGGTGTTTAAACTTGAGCAGTGTCCTGCTGGGAAGTTAGGGATGGACAGTGCCACCCTGGCTCTCAGAGGCTCAGTCTGGGAGCAGATTTGTATTCTGGAGAATTCAGATATTCCCTGGCATTTGAGGCAGGGTGTGTAAACCAGGATGCTGAATTGGGATAGGCATGTCTGTAGGATTGTATTGGTACAGTTATTCCCTTTCTGTTGGGCACTGCTGGGAATGCCTTGGATTTCATAACCCACAGAAGACAAGTGTGTCTTTGCTGTTTGCAAGCCCACAACCAACCCTTGTGAAATGAGCCTCTTCTACTGCTGAGCCAACACCCCACGGCCTTTGCTGCTTTCCTTCCCATGGAACATCCTGGGTCTGGGCCTTTTGTTCCAGCAAAATGCACCCCTGCCAAAAATAACCCGGAGTTTTACCAGCCAGGGGTTCTTCCAGCAGTGCTCCTGCCCTCCCACATCCAAAGAACGCTCCTGTGCTGCTGCCAGATTCTGCCAAGGGATATGAGCAGTGGGGAATGCAGGAACTGCCACTGAGTTTCCAAAAGAACAAGGCTTGATGGATTTTGGCCAAGGAGAAATCCATGATCCTTAAGGAACAAAGATTCCATTTTCATGGAAATCTGTTGGATGGGAAGGGAATGGCAGGGAGAAGTAATTCATATTCATTGGGATGTATAAAAAGTAAGCCAGAACAGTTTCCTAGCAGAAGGCAGGTCTATGGTCTTAGTCCCGTTAGGATCCCTCTGGAATGTTGCCCGTTACTGCAGTGGAATTGCAGTGGATTTTTGTGAGCAGCTCATCTGACCTGACCCACTGGTAACTGAGGTTACTCTGCACATCCACATTTTGAGACCAGCATGTTTCCAACCACGGTGTCTTCTCTAAATTCTCTTTTTTTTCCAGGCAATCAACATCTTCTTTAAGGTTATTTATGACCCTTCAAATGGGAACAGTCCATTGGCAAGGCAACAATAAGTTATTAGAAATGATCCATTGAAGAGTATAAAATATTTTCTTGTTCTGTAACTTGGAAGTTCCTTCACTGTTCAAGAATATAAATTAATACATTACACATACAATATAATTGCTACTTTCTCTTTGATCCCTCAAAGTACAGATTGTGCAGTGTCTCTTTCATTAGAGTTTATTCTTATTTCAGAATATTCCCTCTGTTGCAGCTTCTATACTCAGTAAATGAACATATGGAGAAGAGCAACCAGGATGTAATATACTTGGTGAGGGAATGACAACTGTGTGGTTGTTTTATTGTGTCTTCCTCATTTTTCAAGCTACTACATAATCCTTGGTGGAAAACCCAAATGAATTTGTGTGATTAATTAAAGGCTTGGTTCCTTATCAGGTATGATTTGTTCTTAATGGAGCTGTAATAGGGCTGTGTTGATTTGTACCATGGATCCAACTCTTTGAAGTAAAGAACTATAAAGTATTAAGTATTCTCTGTGGGTGTGCAGAATTAATACTGTCCACAAGGGTTGTGTGTGTATACATAAGTTAGAATTTATTTTTTTGGGGCCCTCACCTTCTTTGTGGGGTGTTGTAAAGAGAAGGGCTGGGAAATTCCCTTCTTTCCCCACCTCTAAATGTTCACCAGTTCTCTCTGTGCTTTATGGTGAGTAACTGTACTGGGAACAAATCAACCAGGTTTATGTCTTTTTTTATTTTTTTTTCCCTAAATGATTAAAAAATGTCATTTTAGGCTTTTAATTGTCAAGGTTTATTTGAACCAACAGGGAGAGAGGCAAATTCGGCAACCAAGAAGTTCAGCCCCCTTGGCTGAAGCCCCTCCTGGGCTTCAGACTAATTTGAAGAAATTAGATCTAAAGTTGTGGACTGGTTCAATCCCTGGTTGAAGGGAACCCTGAAGTACCTGCAGGCTTGCAATGAGCCAGTAACTGGATGCTTTTGCTGTTTATCTGAACTGACCCTTGAATTCAAAACTCAAGGAAAACCCAGGATGTGAAACACTGTGAGAAATACAAGCATGAATCACTGGAATTGGGACCCCCATTCCTTCCCACATAAGTCTCCGCAATTCTCTTTGTTCCTCTCTGTATTCCCTGAGTAATCTCTTTCCCTTTGAACCACGACACTTCTCTGTGTCTCACCTATCACTGCTAGGAGGGAATTTGTTACCTGTTGCTGTTAAACTGGCTGTTCTTCCCGGCTGGCAATTCAAGAGTGCTGAGATGTTGTTTGAAATGGATGCATTTCAAATCTGTTGTATCAGTTCTACTTATTTTCATAAATCTGCTACCCCCACTAAAAATAAACCAGCCAACCCTTCTCAACAGAACTATTAAAACATGCACTAAAATTAAAAAAATTCTTTGAAATGGAAGCTCAGATGTTCTAATCTGGATTCCACTTTTACAGGGGGTTTGTAATCCAGCTCCACAGTTCACAGTGCACTAGTCTGAGTGGCATCAGTTGCAATCAGGAGATTGAGTGGGTTTCAATTGTTCTGGGATTTTATTCTCTAGCAGGCTTTATAAACACACAGTGATGCAATAAAATGTGAAATGATACCAGAAGTGAGAGTACTGGAGACTCTCAGTTTAGAGAGGGTCCACTGATAGTGCATTTGAAAACTTGAATTCAGGAGTCTGATACAAAAGAGGCAGCAGAAGGCATGGAACTGTGGTACTTGATCCTTCACCGAACCACGGCTTTGGCTGAGCCTTGCAGCTTTGATATTGCCTGATGGAAGGCTTGGAAACTGAATGGCAGGGAGAGGGCTGTGGAACAGGAGTTCCTGGATGCTGGATGAGGAGATCCTGCAGTAGTTACCATCTACAGAGATCATCTGACTTTGGCAAGAGTCCACAGCTGATGTAGCTCTTAAAAATGATTTTTGTAACCCAATTGAAAGTAACTTGAACCAGGCTTTGACAATTACTGGCTCCACTGTCCACATGAAGGGGGCAGGAAAGGAAGTAGGTGCTCAGCTGTTTGTTCTCCTTAGGAGAGAGACTCTGGTGTTGGTATAATCAGTAGAACACTTGGCCTTCCCTTCCCCCCTGCATCAGGACCACTTTTCCCTTGCAAAGCTTTTATATAGAGCACAAGGACCTATAAATAAAAGGGAGCTTATAAATAAATACAGCTGGGAGCCAACAAAGGCTTCTGACAAATGATGTTTATTGAATTTCTCACGTGTGGTCCAGTTTGGATCCAACCACGAGGCTTTGCTAAGTTTTCGCAAGTATGTTTTGTGCCCAAGCCTGTGTTGGGCAGAGCAGGGAGATCTGGCTGGCTGAGGAAAGGACAGGAATGGGTGAAAAGAGGAGGTTTTAGTGAAGTTTATGGTACTAACGTTAGACAAATCAGCCCAAGATCTGCTGCCTGTTGTTTATGTGAGAGGGTTTATGAGAGAAAGCAATCATCTTACTTCAAAGCTCAACCATTACACCCTCCTCTCAGGAGATGTCATTGTCCTAGAAATGCAGTAATCCATACCCAGATGTAAGCCCATTCTGTTGTAGCCTTCACAACTCGGAGCCAGTGGTGTAGGTGGGGATGGCCTCGACGGGAGGTGCTGTAAGGACAAGGGCACAGAGAGCCCTGGTCCCAAAGGGCTCCGAGTTCTCCACTCGAGCAGGAGCTGCAGGCCTGCTGGGTGCATGGAGCTCCTTGGATCTCACCCAGAGCCACCATGGGAGCTCTAGTCAGGTAAATTGACAAAGCATTAATTACTTCAAAGGAGAGCTAATGAGGCAATAAACCACAAGGGTGAAACTCCAGTGGTTTATGGTACCATTAGTAGACTGAAATGGAATTATAATTAGAGCAGGGCAAACGATTCATAGTCCACAATTTATCCAATGGATTTAGTGCTTGTTTCTGTTCATGAATTATGCACAAGGAGACATATTTTAGGAATGTATTCATTGTTTGAAATTGCTCAGCAGCCACTTTATATGGAGGTGTTCCTGCCAGTATGAGTAGCCTTGTACAGTTTGCATCTGGTTTCTCTTTGCTTGGGGGCTTTGTGGATGTATTTGTGCTCTGCAGAGGGTCACCGAAATACTCTGGTGTTTCTACTTCCTGGAATGTTACAAAAAAGCATATTAATTGTTCTGGGATATGCAGAAGTTACCTAAATTTGTTGAGAAAACATTTCTTGATCTTCAGGGATAGTTTTTTTTTTTTGTTTGAGGAACAGTCCTTTTGAAAAATCACTCAGCAGTAGAGAAGGAACCTCAGCAATACTTATTCAAACATCCATCCCCCCAAAATGGATAAAACTTGTGTGTCCAAATAAAAGTGTGGTTCAGAAATGATGAAACAGGCTCAGGAGAGCTTTGTTCCACTGCTTAGATCTTGACTTAAGTGCAGAATAATTCAAACATTTGTTGAGTGACAATCTTATCTCAAGCTTTGAGGTGGTGTGGGGTTGAGCTCATAAAATTCCTCTTGGAGCTCTTCCAGTTTGCATAAAATACTTGTACAATATAAGGAATGATCCTCTGTTGTAGGATATCTTTCCTGTCTCTGCTATCATTAACTTGGAAGTATTTATACAGGGAACCAGTGTTGCTGAGAGGGATCTAATATTTGGAATTGGCTGTGTAAACTCACAGATGCTCCTTGTCCCTGGAGGGTGTGTTTGTGCCTCCCTCTTGCTGTGCCCACACTAGTGTGTGACAGGCTTTATTGATGACATCCATCTCCCTTTCAGACCAAAAAATGTAGAGATGCGGTCCCTGAACTATCCAGTAGGACTCTCTGGTGTGCCAACCTGCCAGTCAAAACATCTTGGGGCCTCTCTGCTTTCCGTTTCCCTGTTCTCTTCTGTGAAGACCCATTCAGAACAGACAGAATTAAGCCACAAATCTTTATCTTCCAAAGCTGCTGTAGCCACCAGCCTGGTAATCAAGCCTTTACTTCTCTCAGGTGATTGACAAGCTTAGTGCCTTGCAGTGGAGGTGCTTTGTGCTGGCTGGCTCCACGTTTGCCTTCCTGAATAAATCATGAATTCCCCTTTTTGTATGACATGTTAAGTCCATGATTTAAGAGCTTCAACATATAGCTCTTGTTTGTTCTTGCTTTTGTTAATAACTAATCATGAATTATCTATGAATGGGCTAATTAAGGCATTAACAATATATTATATACCAGCCAAAGAATGAGATCTTTCACAGACATCCATGTAGGTAGGAACTTCTTGGAATATCCCTGGGCTAGGGATGTCTGCATGTATTAGGGAAGATCATCCAAATTCTGGCCTGCAGGGCAG
>JAWWES010000037.1:4856947-4907273 GCA_035583135.1 Lophotriccus pileatus | reverse complement strand
GAATTATCTATGAATGGGCTAATTAAGGCATTAACAATATATTATATACCAGCCAAAGAATGAGATCTTTCACAGACTTCTTGGAATATCCCTGGGCTAGGGATGTCTGCATGTATTAGGGAAGATCATCCAAATTCTGGCCTGCAGGGCAGTCACAGCATAGCTCAAAAATCAAAACAAGTCATACATGGAACAAATGCCTCGTAGGGAAAAAGCTCAGGATCCCAAAGGATGCAAATGGTGAAATATGGATTGGGAACTTTGTAACATCCTTCCCGAGAGGACAATGTTATTGGAATGGATTTTCAGGCTTTGTGTAAAACTTCCTATGAAGCTCAGGTAGAATGAAATGAGGAATAGAGAGACTGACCATGTGCTGTGAGACTGTTTTGTGGATTCTACTATTGTGAGTTTATTAAAAGAGAGACAAAGAGAGAGATTTCATAACAGTTTGTGTTGGGTTTATACCCTGGATACCTGTTGACACTGTTCTGCCATGGCAGGTTCAGATTTCTGTTGGCAGTGATGAAAATCGTGAGTGTAGAGGAGAAAGGAACAGAAACTCAAGGCAAGAGCCTTGCAGGTGGCCAAGGTAGAGACTGAGACAAGTAGCAATGATCCAAATATGACAGAACCAGGACTGAGGGATGCTGATGCCAGAATTGCCATCAGTAACATCAGCACTGGTTCTCCAGTGGTCCTAAATAAGCTGGCTCAGACTAATTCTGGTTCTATTGCCACAGTGAGCCTCTCTCCAGAAGTCTGCAGCACCCCTTCGGTCTGCCCTCCCCCCAAAACATCTTCCCAGGCAGCTGATACCTGCTGGGCCTCAGAATGGCCCTACAAAAGGCCGTCTCTGGGTCCTGTAGAGCTTCTGAGGCTCTGAGGTTTGTCCTGCCCAGCTCCCCACCAGCAGCACTGCTCACTCTGCCCCCAGTCACGGCTTCCTGTGTCTTATTTTGTGCATGACCCAGCAAAACCCAGCTCTGAGTCAGTGCACAGTAAAATAACAAAGTTGTCATTTAGATGTTTGAATTAAAAAGATCGCGGAGCCTGTTCCTACCAAATGACTTTTCCATCAAATATTAATAAGCTTGGCTGGTTGTTTGTTTGGTTGTTTGTTTTTTTTTCAGAAGAAATAAAATCCAAGAGACATAAATCTATATTAAAGACTAAGTGCCTACCAAATGGAACTTTATGCACATTTGCTATGGTTTCTCACTTTCTTTTTACTCAAGTGTTACAGAGGAAAGCCAGCAAAACCCACAACATTGCTATTTTCTCTCTTGCATCTTTTAGCCCCTAAATTTTAGTTAGCATGGATTTCTGAGTGCCTGCCTAAAGCGCAGATGACATGATCCATGATGAAAGCCAAAGGGTTAATCTTCGAGGGACTCAAGACTAATGGCCCAGTAATGCTCACCCAAGAGGGAATTGTTGTGGCTGTTTCAGAGCTCAGTCCTGGTCGCTTTATAATAATTTGGAGATTTCCACTAGAACTTAGGACAGCAGTGCTGAATATGGATGTCTTGTATCCTGGATCAAAACCCTGCTCCCACCTCTCCTTCATCTGCTCCTGAAACCTCCTGTTGCAGGTCTGCATGTGGCAGAAATTCAGAAGAGACTTTTATCCCTTTCACTGTGGCCTTGAATTTTCATTAAAGCTGCTCTTGGCAGCTCCCCCTTCTCTGTCCTGATTACTATTTAGGTACTGGAGAGTGCAGATTACTTTTGGGGTCTGTATGTATGTGGTACCCCAGTGTATGTGTAGACATGGGTATTTACAGAGATGTATGCATTGTATAGACACAAATATATATTTATATGCATTCAGACAAGTCATGGGAAGTATAAATGTCCGTGACTGGTGAGCAGCACATGGGTGTGTGCATGGGGGGAGTCGGTGCAGGTGTCCCGTGTCCCGTAGGTAAACGGGCAGGGATGGATCCCTCCCTCTGGCTTTTGCTGCTGTGAGAATTCTGACTTGCATCAAACTCTCTTGTGCAAATGGTTTGGATTTGGGGACTCCTCCCCAGGCTAATGTGCCCACCAATCTTCCTCTTATTGCAAGAAAGAAGAAGAAAGATGGAAGGCAGGAGAGGGAGCGGTGTAAAGGTCAGGCAGCATTGCGGCCCGACGCCGAGATTTATAACCCTCCAAATTCTCCCTCTCTGGGGCAGCATGTCTTTACAGACTCACATTATCTCTATTAATACCAGCCACAAGGTCATTACTCAGGCACTGAGCCTTCCTCCAGCATAAATATTTATACAAGGCTGACCTGCGGCTGCTGCGTTCGCCTTTTATTTGATTTCTGCCGCCTTTTGTGTCTGTCAGATAATGTCTTTAGCTGCTCTGTCTGGGACAGGGCGAGCATGTAGAGGAGCCAGGGAGGGGTGAAGAAAGGAGGGAAAGACCAAGAGGGGCAGGGAGATACAGAGGATCATTTTATATGACATAATAAACCTTTTATTTCACACCAGCTGAGAATTTTTTAGGAGTCTGAATTTTGCCATGGGATGGTGAAACTTGTGACAATTTCCTTTTATCTGCTCAAGGAGTGCAAGAGTCTTTTATGTATCAATGTTGCTTTTGCTGGAAATTAATGGGATTGGGATTTTAGAAGCCCATTCCAGAGAATAAGCTGGGGATAGTTTGCATGTAGGTTAACATGAGTGAGTAAATAAATATGCCATCTCACATGACTTCATGGTCGTGCATCTCTGCTCACCTTAACACACTAACACTGCTCTGCACCTTGTTCCTCAGCTTCTGTGAGGCAGGTGCAGACACCTGTAGTGGCTGAAAGGGAGTGGAAATTCCTGTGCTTCCTGGGAATACATGTTCCAAAGGCCAAGGACAGTCTTGGCATCTGTGCTATGGATGGTGTTTGTCCCCTGGTGCAGCTCTATCTGCAGCTGGTCAGGGATGCATGAGGAGTTTGGGGACAGGAATGGAAGGCCAAGACAAGTGTTGTGCATGCCAAGGACTGGATGAAGTTTCCAAGTGTGATACAAACACAGGAGCTGAAGGGAAGAATCTCGAGTTTAATCATGTGTTAGTGGCACTTGTAACTGGGGACACGTCCCTGTCCCTCCAGAGCTGAGGGCACCCCATGCAGTGGTAATGGAGATACCCACATAAAACCAGAGAGTTTACTGTAGGAACAGTTTAGCACTTCCTCAGCATTTGCACTCTGGAGTAACTTTAAGCTTGGTAATTTGACTTAATTTTGCTTTCTCTATTTCCCTTGGGATTGGGCACTGCTGAAGGTCACAAGCTCCATTAGGCAGACTATAGCTGGGAGCCAGGACAGCAAATGTGCAGTCCCCTGTCATGGGCTTTTTGCTGTTGTTGAAGAAACACTGTTCAGTGTTTGCACAGGATTCCCCCCAACACCCTTTAAAATAGTTAAAAAATAAAAGTAAAATTAGACTAACTGAAATATGGCCTTCAGATATGTTTTATCCACTTTCTGAAAGATTCCTTAATTTTCGTCTTTATTCCTTGGGAGAGCTTGATAAATTGAAGTTTTGCTTGCCTTCAGGATGCAAATCCTGCTCGTGCCACCACGTCAGTGCTGGCTGGGGAGTCTCACTGCAGAGGGAGAGTGAGGATCCGTCCTTAAACTAACACGTTGTCTTTTGTCATTACTGTAAGCAAGGATTTTGGAGCTTGAATCCCCCACAAACATCCCTCTGTGTGGTCTTGGTCCTCCAGCCTGACTGAGTTGCCTGAGCTAATCACCTAGATGCATTTCTGAGCAACTCCTGGGTTTTATTGTGTGCAGCTGCCCACCCCCCCTCCCTGAACACAAAGGTCTTCAAGTCTTTGAACTTGTTTTGTCAGTGCTGTGGAAATGGCTTATTTCAAGAATCTCTTCTTTTCCTTGCCCCACCTGAGGATATTTTTTCCCTTCATACCAGTGGTTCTGTAACACTGCATTTCCACAGGACCAAAGCTGCCTCTTTGGTCTGTGAGGAGGTCAAAGGTTTAAAATTAAGACTCAAAAAACAGCAACAAAAAAATACACCAAACCTGCCCCAATCTGATCTCATTTCTGTAGCTTGTTCTTTCTATAGAAGAGGAGGTTCATGAATGTCTGTGATCAAGCACAGTTTTCAGTTGATTCCCAGAAAACAAGTGTGCATGGCTTGTTAGAAGCAGTTTGGATCCTCTCAGATTCTCACACAGCAGCACTGGTCAGGTGAAGCTGAGCACTACTGACTGCTTGAATCCTAAACCAGGGAAAACATAGGAGTGTTCTTGTTCTTTCTCATGCACTAGGTAAGTGAAATTGTAACTGCAGATGTGGATGTGGTCTCACAGGTGACCACTTTGTGAAAGAACAGCAGAAACCATTTGTGTTTCATGTAAGTCTTGTTACAATGAACATATCTATTTACATAGTCATATATAAATGCATGTATACTACACACAGCAGAAACAATCTAATTTGCACTGGGTTATCTCCACACTTCTCAGCAGTTTCTGCAAATTAAATTCCCTTCCTTGCTGCCTCAATGAAGAAGAGGAATAAAAAATAATTGGTGTTGTTCTCACCGTTGGTGGGTGTCTAGAATGGCAAAGGGAATGGCTGGGCAGGGTTTAGGATGGGTGTGAGAGGGAAAGGCAGTGGGATTCTGCAGATGATGGAGGGAATAGAGGGATTTAATGACGCTTGGGGTGGCTCTCTGCCTCCTTGCTGTCACTGGTGTTTAGTGTCTGTAGGTGAGCTGACATTAGTGAAGAAAAAGGGTGAGGGACTGTTCTGGCATCTCCCCCCAGGCTCTGCACCAGCACAGGTTGAGGCAGCCCTGTTCTGTGATGCTTCTTGTTCACATCTCTCCTTCTCCACCTGGCAGATGGAGCAGTGGGGAAGGGAATTCCACAGGGGAATGGAGGGAGGGGAGGCTGTGTAGCAGTTGCACTGAAATGAGAGAATTTGAGAGGGGTGGGGAGTGTATAATGTGCACATTACAGCCCTCTTACCAATTCTGATATTGAATAGTATTAGGTTGTCTTCACACTTTCCTTTTTTGGTTGCTCCTGTCAAAACAAAAACCTACATCCTGAGTATGAAAACAGAAGTTCCTGTTGAGAAGCTTCAGCTGGAGCTGTGGGAATTCTGCAGCTGAGACAGTCTGTGCTGTGTGTATGTGCAAGCATATGGAAAGATCCCTCCCTTCCTCCTTCATGAGGATCTGCATTGATTCAGGTGGAAGAATTGGTACTAATAGATAAGGGGAAATAAAAAAGGAAAGGGTGGATCCATTTCTTTTTTGGGATCTCAGACAGGTGACAGGGAACCCATCCTGTGTGCATCCAGGCAAGGTTCCACCAGCTGGCAACTTCACATGGAGCTGACAGGGAATTACTTCTTATCTTGATGCAGACACTGTATCTTAGAGAAGATGGGAAAGTCCAATTTCCTGACCGTTCTTGGTCTTAGAACTTTATAAAGAAAACCATGAAAGATGATCACCATTTTTCCTGTGTAAGGTTTCTCCTTGAAAAATCGCAATTCTTCTGGTTAAAGGGAGGAAGTCTTAAAATTGTTAAAACTTATCCTTTGCCTGTGGTCTTTTACTTGCTTCACCTGATCACCAAAACCATGTTTTGGTGCTTCCTTAAGCACCAAATGAGGTGGGTTTTGTTGGGTTTTTTTACTGGTTTACACTTTTTCAGAACTTCAGGTTTTCACCTTTTATTAACACGGGTGGAACAACCCCCCTGCCAATTATTCCCAGTATGACAAACTCTTTACTGTCTTCTCTTCTGTTTGCCTCAGTAAGTCCCATCATCCCTTCCTCAGCCCTCTGTTCAGGTTCACGTATTCTGAAATGGCTGTGCTTGTACTCAGGGAACGTGTCACAGCACCAGAAAAGTGAGGTGAAATACTGAGTTGGGCTGGTGTACACTGATCTCTTTGCTTAGTAATGCACGAGCACACACTCACACACACATTGTTTTCCTCTGAGAACACTCTCTGGGCTCACTTGTGCCTGCCCAGCTTGTCTGTCCTTTGAATTTGGCATAGCAACTCTGCAATTCCCTCTTCTCTTTTCTTTTATGAACATTTTTCCCATTTTATTTTATTTACCTCTAAAACCTGGAACTGCTTTTCCTAGGCCAACCTGGGGTTCTTTACAAGAGATGGTAGTAACCCATTCCAGAGCTCTTTGTTCTGCTTATCTTGTCTGCTTTTATTCCAGTGATTTAACCAAGTTATGGAAATCCTTCCCTGTCTGACAGCATGTTAACAGACACTTTTGTTGCAATCAGAGAGCCCCTTGTCCTGTGTAACAGTTGTAAATGGGGGAAAAATGTATTTCTTATCCATATTCCATTTTTAAGTTGCACTGTAGATCTGGAACTCTGGGGGTCAGTGAGATCAGTGGAGGATTCAGAAAGCCTGGAGAAGTGGCTGCATCTTGCAAGACCAAGTTTTTACTGACCAAGGAGTAGGGGCTATTTACCATCACATTCCAATCACAGCATTCTGTCTGTGGCTGTGCAGCAGCACAGTGTAAATGTGTGATTTGAGACTCTGCTGTCTGAGGACCTCTTTTCCAGAGCAGCAGCTCTCCTTTGAGAGGCAGTGGAGAAAGCAACTGTGGGTGTAACTTCCCAGAACAGGCTGGCATGAAGTGAATGTGGAAGAGTCTTTAGGTGACTTCAGTTCTGGTTCACTCACACAGTTCTAAGCCAGTGATTCAGGCTGGCAAGGGGCTCCCACCATCTCTACCCCTGAGTAGTTGTGGACCTTAACTCCCTGCAGAAGGAGTTCACACCAAATGTGCTGCCAACACACTGTACCTTGACTTGGAAAGCTCTGTGGAGTAAAAAGCTTCATTAACTGCATCTCTGGGAGGTTCCTGCTTGGCTGAGATCCCTGGGTTTCAGGTGGTGAGCTTTATTTTCTTTCTTTTTTTTGATTATACTGACAGTATACAGCATCCAAGCCTGTTAGTAACACAGAACTGCATAAATCTGCTGCTGGTTTTTATCATGACTGGTAAAGTCCATCTGCAAGTGGCCAGAACAAAGTGAAGGGCGGAAGCAAATATTTTAACTGCATTTGGGTCATTTTTATTGTAAAAATGGTGCTTGGGAATTGGAGTGGTTGGGCAGGCACAAAAAACTTGCACCCATCAAAACAGCAGTGTCGGCCCCACGTCCCTGTGCAGTGGAGCAATCCCAGTGCCTGTGTGATGAGAACTAAGAGTGACTTGTGAGCCAGGAAACATGAGTTCTTAACTTGCCTGTGGTCATACAGCACATTGATTTCCCTTCTTGGTGTCTCAGTGGTTTCATATGGAACGTGGTGCTAAGGATACTTACCTGGCCTTGTGAAGCCCCCTCTGGTCTGTGCATGTTTAGCAGTGCTATGGCTGCACAGTGTGGTCTGCTCTTAGCTGCTTTGCCCCCATGTGTGTAATAACAGGGAAAACACAGGCAGGGAAAAGGACCAGCAGCACATTGAAAATCACAAAAGAAAGCCTTGCTGTGTGGTGGTGAAGTGGAACGTGGACGTTCTGACACTTAATGGTTTAAACGAGAAAATGAAACCATACATTTTTTTATTGCTTTGCTTTCCGAAAGTGTGACAATTGCAGTCCATTTCAGGTAAAATCTCAAAATAAATCCCTCAGAGGCACCAAATAAAGCAATTTTCTTGCTCTAAACTCCACTTCTGACTCTCGTATAATGTGAACCACATGCAGTCGCTGATGTGTGTGTGAGTGCACATTATGTGCTCCTGTATGAGATGGGAGGTGGTGCATTTTAAAATTACACATGAAGGATGCTGAGCTTGTGTGAACAGGACAGGCCTTCATGGCTTTGAGCTGGAGTTCTGAAGTGAGCCATGCAGAAAATAAAGCTTTGATCAGCAGTTCTTCTGTTCAACTCACCCGTTTGGTGGATGATACGGAGTGAACTCTTAGAAGAACAACTCAAGTTGCAGGAAGATTCTAATGAAGAAGTGTTGAATTAAGACAAAACTATGAAACAGAACATAGAATCTGTAACAGCTGCAAAGTGTTGGCTCATTTGGTGAGAAATTCTGTTCTCTGCAAGCATTTGGAGTTGCTACTTTAACAACCCAAAGTGAGCAGTTCTTGGTGAGCCTGATTTATGTGAGTGAGCAAAGGATGATATTCTATAAATAGCATAGGATTCCAGATAGTTTTCTAGAAATAGAAATAGCACAGGACTTGGCCATCAGGATTTCCTACTGTTTGTACTGCCCTATATGATTGAGAGTGCTAGACCAAATGTTTCTGAGGATCAGAGTTCAAGCCGTGTTTTACATGAGCTGGGTTTCAGTGGGGAGTTCTCTCTAGCGGTGATGGGAACCAAGCTGACTCCCTGGCATTTCTGCAGATCAGGGATCCTCTCTGTGATCTGGGATAAGTGTATTTGCAGGATTGCAGGGGAGTTAAGGAGTTGAACAGCAAACGCTGAGAGATTAGAAGAGGAAAGACCTGACAGGGAAGGTGCTGATACTGTAATAATTAATTCAATTAAGTACCAGGGGAAAGGCTGTGTGGGAGGGAGGGCTGAAGTGCCCATGGCCTGCACCTCCTGGGGAAGGCAGGTGTGGAAGCTCCAGTGCCAGGTCCTGAAATGCAGTGCATGGCCACACCATTCCTCCCCCCTGCTTTGTGAGCAGCTCGTTTTCACAGTCAAAGACTGGGTCTAAAACTGTGCAAGTACTTGGTGTCCCTCACGCTGTGAAATACCGTCTCTGCTCAATTACTGGAAAGTCCCCCCACCCCACACAGGGAGCCACGGAGCCGTAATGGAGCTGAACACAAACATTTGTTGTGTTTAAAGACCCTGGTGTAACATTGCTGTGCAACTTCGGATATGTCAGTTCCTGTAAACGCTGCGAGCCCGAGCCCAGCAGTGCAGAAAGCGCTGGAAGAACCCGTTGTGGAAGCGAGGTTTACCAACCTCTTCAATGTTTCATGCTGGCTCCAGTGATCTCCGTGGCTCCCTGGTTCTGAGAGGGCTCCCAGCCTCGTGGTTGTGACATCTCCGCTGATGCGCTCAGACAGAGGGAATATGCAAAAGGCCGGCTGCAGCTCGGCGCTCAGGAGATGTCACCTCCGATGGACGTCAGGCGGGGGAGCAGCAATTAAAGCTCCAGCAGAGTCTCTGCTCCAGCTCCAGGCACACTGGGGGAGGAGAGGAGAGGGGAAGAAGGTATAAAGGAGAAGTAAGATAATGCAAAGCTGAGGGGGAGAGGAGGAGAGAGCGAGCAAAAGGTTGAAAAGGGGGGAGAAAGGGAAACTACAGTGTGGGAGAATGGGAAATCAGAGAAGAACAGGGGGAAAACTACGAGAATGTCCTAGAAGGGGGAGCGATGAAGAGAGGGGAAGCAGCAAGGAAATGAAGGAGTGAACATGTGACTTGGAGAGGTGAAAGAAAGAGGAGGTGACAGAATGAGACAGGTGGCAAAGGCAAACAATGAAATAGGAAGGTGAGGGCAACTTGTGTGCTTTTAGCTGTTCGCTGCTGGCTGGTGGGAAGGGAAGCACATTGTCCCAGTCCACCAACTGTGGTGCTGGAGAATCCCTTTATTCCTGACTTCCAGTCAGCTCCCAGTGTAAAACGGGTGTTGTTTCACAGTTGTGTCTCAGTGGGGAAGAACATCTTTACAGAACTGAGAGGTACATGGGCAGGAGAGAAGGAGAATGACTGCAGTGCTGACCATGTGTGTCTGGAGAAACCATCTCTGCAAGGCACAAGTGCCTTCAACCAAGGCACATCCCAGTCAGGCCCAACTGTGTGCACAAAGGACATTGTGTGTAAGAGGTGGATCAGAGAAAAGACTTGTGTGTTCAGCACAGGGGATGCTCTTAAAGAGGTGAAGGATTTGCATTTGGCAGCAACACATAATACCTGTCATTCTCCTCTAGGGTCACGTTGCTGCACAGTCACAGAATGCAGCAAATTTTTGATACTGATTTCTTTATCCTGAGACATGATGTTGCCTGTGCATTACAAAGCTTTCCCAGTATAGCTGTGCAGAGCAGTGGCACTCAAGCATTTTCAATTTTAAGCCCCAGTTCAGAAGTGCTCATGACATCAAATGCTAACATAACCTTTCGGCTTTCTTTTGATTTCTTAACTCCAGTTTTTTGTCACAACCTTCTCTTCTAATCTTTATTTAGTAACTTCTTGTCTAGAGGTATGAACCTAGTGATGATCATAGCACAAGCACACGGGAAGAAACAGGCTTGGGGTTTGTTCTGCCCTGTGTATCTCACTTTTAGCCCGTCTCAAACAGTTACTATAGGCTCCTTTATAATCAACAGAGAAAACCACTGAACTACTTTCAAAAACAATTCCTCAGATACATCCAAGACCCCAGTTTACAATGGATAGCTCAGAATTAATGCTTAAAAGTAAGACCTGGAAGACAAGGCAACTTGTATCTCACCTGCTGTGCCATGAAAAAAGTCTTGTTAAATTACTAGAACAGGCACAGGGATCAGCCCCTTAGGAAACTAAAGTACTGCAAGATTTTGAGATTACAGCTGAATTAGGAGTTCAGTGTGCTTTATGAATCTCAAATGTTTTCTTACTTAATGGTATTAATAGATCTTTTCTATCTTTCCAATTACGATGCTTGAACACAAAGGGGGTTCATTTCTTGCAGCTGTTAGTTCTCTGCCTGGCTTTGTTTAGGGTTCTCTTGCCTTTTCCCTGCTGCTTGGCATCATCATGACTTTCTCTTTTATGGGAACTCTGGTAAACTCAGATCTTCTGTTTTGTAGCTGTTTTGAACTTCTGTGCTGGAGCCAAGCATTGGATCCTCCGTTCTTTGTCTTCACCTATTTTTATACACATTATTACTATCTGGAAGAATCCAGTGTTTTGTCCCATAGTTCTACTTCAACAGCTGATCTGTGAATGGTGAAAGGTCATAGGTCATGACCATCATATGGGATAGAATCATGGAATCATTTAGGTTGGAAAAGACCTTTAAGATCATCAACACTAGCAGCTTACTCTTGCTTTGCCCCTTCTGAATTCCAGCCTGGCTAAAAGAAACCAGCTTCTCAAAGACTTTTTTTTCCCCGAGTCTCTCAGTGCACCAGCTATTAAACCTTGAAATACAATTTGGAACATAAACTATGATGGGATTATTAAATCTACAAGGTTTAGCTGCAAAGCGCGGGGCTGTTGCCAGAGCTCCGTGCTCCAGCTTATTAATAGCTCCTAAATTGGGGTGAGAGCTGGCAGAGGGCGAGCGGGGAGCGGGCTGGAGAGAAGCACAGCCCTTATGCATTCAGGATCCTTTGGAGTGTTTTATTTTCCCCATCTGGGTTTCCCCCTGCCGAGCAGCGGGCTGGGCGCTGAGGCGCGCGAGCGCTGCCAGACGGCTAACTAGGAGTCAGGAGTCAGCCCGGTGACGTTTGGCATCGCTGGCCTCTTTGTGCCAGCGGTTTAGTGCCAAGAGTAATTGTGATTTACACCCCTTGCCCCTTTGGTGGCAAAATGGTTTTGATTAAGTGCATACCACGTTTATTAAGTCTTGCACAACTGAGCGCGGGGTCTTGGCTGGGACGCTGTAAAAGGCAGTGAGATTTACACATCTCGCTGCAGGATTCATTTAATCTCTTGGGGATTTACTGACCTTCAATTAGAACTGTTAAGTACTGTTTACTTGGTACCTAAATCATGTAAGGCCCAGCTAGAGTTGCCTTTTTTTTTTTTTTTTTTTTGGTTTGTTTTCATTAGTAACGTGATTAAATGCGGGAAGAGAAGGGAAAAGGCCCAAACACTGTGGACACAGTGAATACATGCCCTAAGGAGAAAGACTTTGAAGGTTTTAAATCAAAATGCTGAACAAACCAAGCTCATTTTTCCTTAATGATCTCTGATATGAGGCCACTGGTTCAACTGACAGACAAAAAGTGACTTTATGAGAGGTACCGAAGGACACCTTCTTCCCTGTCTGTGCATTCACCTCGTCCAGTGTCTGTGGATTTAATGGAAGGATCATTTTTAACTTCAGAGAACTTCCAAATAGGTGGTGAAAGAACTTTTTTAGGCTGACCACAGAAAATTTATCTGCTTTGCTACCCAAAGTCACTGGAGTTATCTCCAGTTAAGGAATTTCTCTCACGAGTGAACCAAGTAAGAGCTGTCATTTTGGGAAATTGGAATGCTCTTATTCAGTGTTCCTAGAATATCATCCCAACCACTTCAGAAAGCCTCCTGTGGTTCTTAGGAAAATATCTTCTCTCCTTTGTTGGCAAATACATAGAACTTTGAGATGGCATAGAGCGTTAAACATGCAAATGAAGTTTGAGTCCATATTACAGAGCAAAAATGTCAGTGTTTTAAGCCTAGGTTACCACTGAGTGATGTGCTCTTCCAGCTGATTATCATCACAGTCAGAAAGGGAGGTGAAAGATGTGTTTGTGAATGGAGCTCTGGTTAATGGGGAGATTTTTCTAAAAAAAAAAAAAAATCTCTGTAAATAGCTTCTGGTCTTTTTAATAACTGGCTGGAAAATGTTGGCAGATGACGAGCAGCCGGGTGTGAATACTCCAAGTTCAGAAGTGAACTAATTTGGTGTAAGTTTTCTGTTGGGCAGGTTGATTATGTGGCATCCTTTCTGTGCCCTGATACAGCAGCACTGAGGACCTCTTTGCTAGGATGAAAGTGGAGTTTGACAACCTGAAAATCCCTTTTCCACAAGTATTCTCTCAATGTTTCTTTAGAACTTGGCTGCTTCTGAGACTTTTCCTGCCAAGAAACTGGTCGGCTGGACCGCTCATGGAAAGTGAACCCCAAAGGAACGGGAACACAGGCAAAATGAGTTCATGGGTTGGAGAGCCACAGAGAATGTGGAGCATTCAATCAGCTCTCATTAGTAGCTCAGGCTTCTTGCTTCCTCCTGACTACTCAAATTAATAACCCAGCTCTCCATCCTTGTGCTTTCTCTGGCCTGATGTCAAGAACAAGGGAATGAGGTGTGGAGGGGGTCAAGGAAACAGTGAAATGGCACATGCTCTCTTCACTCAAGGTGTAGAAAATTCACTTGAGACCCAAATCAGAAACTGAACTCACATCTCCCGTCACAACCAGAGCTATATAGCACCTGAACTGGAGCTCCTGGAGAGAACTGGCAGGTTTGGTTGCTTGGTCAAACCAAAGTTCGCATGTTTTTAAGGTGCCTCAGTTAAACCAGGTGTGAATTTTGGATTCTGATTTTTTACACGACTTCATCTGTGTTTGCACTCAGTGGTAAATAACTGAAGCAAAGGAAAAGGTCCTTTCAAGTGTTTTCCATACTGGTGGCATTAGGTAGCCCAAGACCAGTGTGAAATTAAAAGGCAAAGAAAGGAGGTAGAGGAGGTCTCAAAATGACCATGTTTTTCACCTTTCTCTCTAGTTAAAAAAAGCAAAAAAGTAGTATGTATTTTCTATTCTTACAACAGCATCACCTCCTCATGTTCTGGGGACTGTCTTTGGTTGGGTAAACAGGGAATTGTCCCACCTGGAGCTCTGGTTTTACTGGGCCTCCTCAAACTCGGGGCTAGTTTTGCAAGTGCTTTTTATGTAAACATGTGGAAGTTTATAAAAGGCTGTAGTGGTGCACAACAGAGTGCTGCCAGGTGTGTAACACTGGGAATTGTCCTCTTGGAATGAAGTGGAAGTGAAGCGTATCCGAGAAGTTCAGCAGTTCCCAGTACTTTGGATGCCTCACAGTATCCTGAATTTTACATGGCTTGGTTTTGCATGTTTTGCATATTTCTTTGTGTGGAAATATTCCACCCCACTGCCATGGCTCTCAGGATTTTGTGTTCAAACTGCGGCTTTTAAAAGCCCAACTTGCAGGTCCACGGGGGCTTTCTGGAGTTGGGGGTCCAGCACACATCACAGTGGGTTCTGACCAAGCCTGAAATTGTCTCTAGGTTTATAACAGGTCTGATGGGTTTGAACGCTTGAGGTGCTCGTGGTGTCTCTGTTTCGGTGGCTGTTGTGTTGACCAAGGACTATGGAATAGCTGGGCGCAGTTTGCTGCCCGGGGGGTGGAGATAACGTTGTTGTTAACACAAACTTGGGGGTATTTGACAAAGCAGCGTGCCAACGATGTCAACCGCTGTGTTTCTTTACCCACCCTCAAGCAACAGGCAAAGGGTAGTTGCAGGACAGGGGAGGGGGCGAAACACCCACCCCCGATGACATCCCGGGCCTCTGTCCTCGGGTGGATACTTGAGATAGGCCAGGCAGTCCTACAGCCCCCGAAAAGCTGCTGCTCGCTGACGAACAGGAGGTGCTAATCTCCTCCTTCCTAAGAGACCTCTTTGTCCAGAAGTGTTGGGATTTAATTGGCTTGTTCACACTTTCTCCAGCAGACTCTGACTTCTAACACTTCCCCCACACCCCGCCCCCGCTCCCTGGTTCGTGGTGTCAACAGAGCTGGAAGTGTTTTAATTCCTTTACAGACACTCCTCCTCCACACCAACTGCACGACTGGGTGCACTGCTGGGCTTGGCGTGCTGGCAGTTGTTAACCCAAAAGGGCAGGTTGTTTTTGTTGGTTTTTTTTGGTCTGGAATGATTTAATCCATTGCCCCTGAACCCTTGCAGGGAGCGAAGCACTTTCTGTGACCAAACCAAATTCTTGACTGGCGGTAGAACAAAAACATTAACTTATGCTGAATCCATTTTTATTTTCCTTCCTCTTGCTCAAATCTATTCTATCCTGACTTGTCTTTACATATAACAATTGTAAGAGCACCCACTGGTGCCCCTAAGAGATTCAGGCTCCTCTGTGCTGGGTGGTGGGCACAGACCTGATGGAAACCAGGCTTCTTTTCTGTAGAGAATTTGTCCTCTGAATAAAAGTGAATCAGAGCATAATGAATGAGAAAGGACTGCTTGTTCTCCCACTTGATAGTGAAACTAGAAGGTTTTAAATATATTTTTTTGGTTTATATGTTTGGAAATCAATACAGTTTGGCAGTGCTGTTAACTCAGTGTCCCAGGCGCTTCAGAGACTTCAGATCCCACTGTACTTACCAGGAACTTAAGGATAGCAGGGCCTGTTCTGAGGTCAGCTGTGGCCATATGGTAGGATTGCACAGAATCACTTTTCCCCTTATTCCTTCTCCCTCTCTTGTCTTTTTGGTCTTGGGGCTTCCTGGGACAGGCACTGGAACTTTCTGGGTGTGTTTGCACAGTGCTCACTGTATGTCACATTCAGGCTTTTGGCATCCCACTGAATGACAACAGCAGTAGCAAAACTGAAGTTGTTGGTGCAGGAAATCAGGGGGAAATGAGAAATTAGACACCAGTGTGGGCTTAGACAAGACCTGTTGAGTTTCTGATGTTTTTTTTGTTTGGATGACATATTCTCTCTCTCTTCCATTTTCCATTTGTGCAGCATCAGCCACCTTAGAGATTGTGACACTGGTCACAATTGATTTTGACACTGGCTGCTGGAAGGGCCTCAGCGGCAGGAATGGAAATGGGGGTTGTGGTCACACTGATATCAAGAAGAGAGGAGGTGAGAGTTCAGAGAAGGAGCCTATGGAAATTAAGATGGGAAAGATGTAGGGTCAGAACAAACTCAGGTTTGGGGAGAGGAACATACACAGATATGGAAGATACAGTCATTAAGGGCCAGAAGGAGAACTACAAGTGAGATGATCATAGCTCAGAGCTACTGAAAAGATGTTCCTCTTTGAGGAACATTCACTAATTGCACCAGAGATCTTGAAAGACTGGGAAGGCTTAAAACATCCTGGCAGTGTGTCCATGTGTAGTCCTTGCACTCTGTTTTAGAGCTGCCTCTGCAAAGTCTGTGTCACTCCTAAATCATTGTTCCAAAGAAAGTAGGGGGCTGCTTTTTCTTTTTGTTTTGGTTGGTTGAGTCACAGCCAACAAATAGAAAACTCATTCCACGGTTATCTGAAAGACGATGTCACATACAATGGCAATTAGAAATATTTCCAAAATTAAACCTCCAAAGGAGGAAGCGAATTACAATGCAGGCAACCTCTGACCCTGGAGAATCATAATGGCTTCCTGGATTTGGAGATATTATGAGCTAAAGCCAGAGAGGTACTGCTGCTGGGTCGTAATAAGTGTTAAAATTAGAACACAATGTGGTAACCTTGGGTGTGTCTTTCTGATCTGAATTCTCCTCCCACCCACACCTCTGTTTAATAATGATGTGTTTTGAAAGGCCTGTGTCTGGCTGCCTGGCTGTCTCGGCGTTGGCCCCGTGTCCATCAGCTGTGGTGGTTATCACTCTGCCAGACTGTGGGCTGCGGGCCAAGAAAGTACAAAACCGCTTGTTTACCCCATAGTGTGGGAACAGTTCTGCAGAGTGAAGGCAGCTGCTGTGCTGGGGGCCAAGGAAATCAGATGTGGGTGCACGCAGGCTCTCCATCTCTGAGGAAGCTTCATCTCAGCTTTATTTTTGAGGTTTTTAGCTCACTTTCTGGGCCTAGACCTGCATGCTCATCCCTCTGGGAAACAGGGATCCTGTGGTTATATACACCCCCAGCACAGACTTTTTGTTTCTCCAACAGCAGTACCCAGAGGGAGCTGCTCTCACTGTGCCAGGAGCAAAGGACAGCTCCAGAAAAGAAAAAAATTACAGTCTAAACTGGCAAGGCAGACAGTGGGTCTCTCCTGGGCAGAGTGACAGAGATAAGCCGGCCTAGGAAATGTTAGGACATTTAAAATCTTTTCCTGTTCTCTCTCACAGAAGAAAGAACATTATATTTGGCTACATACACGAATCCAGATTTAAAAATAGCTGGGTTCCTTCCTGGCTGAGGGAGAAAGACAGAAATGAGTCAAATTTATTAGCCGCCCAGCAAGCTTGCATTGAATTTTTGCTTGTCAGGACTCCCCCAAGTAATTGTGTTTTTATATACAAGTTGGTTGGGGGAGCGTTTCACGGGCAAACACCTTGATTTATGCGTGGACATGCAGGAGAAAAACAAGCCCGATGTTTGTTCGAGTAAATTCGAGCCACAGAAACGTTTGAGAAGCGAAGCCAAGGGGGCAGAGTTGTCATTAGGCTGCTTTGGGAGCTGGATTTAGTTGAAGGGCAACATTTTAAAAGCACCTAAAGTGACACGGGAGCCTCGGGGCAAGTCTTCCCCAGGTGGGGCTTGTTAGGGGGAAGGCCGTGTCCTGGAGCTGGAGCTGCCCTGGCTCGGCGCTGCTGGGCTGCTGCTGGATTTAGCAGCTTAGGGACCCCTGCCCCGGGGGATTGACTTTCACTGCTCCCATTTTGAAAGGTGAGTTAGACGTGAGCGCTGGATTTACAAACGTATTAAGGTGCCGATCTTCCACTGAAGGCAACTGAAGGCCGGGAGCTTTAAATGCTTTTTTTTTTTTGGAGGGTCTGAGCCTCGGGGCCAGATTTGCGGAGCTGGAGAGATGTTTGAAATGCCTGGTGATCTTTACAAAAGCACCAAATGAGTTAGACCCGTCTCCTCTTGATTTCAAAGTGACTGGCTAGTAGAGATAAGAAGGCTGGTCCAAGATCTGTGTCTTAAGCTGCCTGTATGGCTTAGCTGAGCTGATCTTTAGGAGAGCACATCTTACCTCGAAGCCCAGCTCAGTCTCACTGAAGGTCAGAGTGTTGTTGGGTATTTCTGAAAATGCTGCCTGCCAAAATTATGAGTAAACAGAAGGGGTTTGCTGCAGTGAAACTGCTGCCCTGCCTGAAATCCACGGTGCTCTGCATGTGCTTTACTTTTGTTATGCAAGAACAAAACCTGACGTGACAGAGGCAAATGGGATTCCTGCGTTTCCCCTTGGAGTACAAGGGATATTTAGCAGTGGGACAAGGTGCTCAACATAGAGAAATGGGGAGAAGCAAAGCCAGCAAGGTGCCTGGGGAGAGAGAGTAAAGGGAGCATCGACTAATGGAGTGGGGAAAAGGAGGAAGAAAGGGAAAAAACGTGGTCAGAGTAATTTGTGCAAGATATTCCTTGTCCTTGCCTGTAACTGAAGGCTTTGAGGACAAGGGATAACGTTCCTCATGCTTTTAAAGCTGTGTAAGGATCTCCAGCTCTGTGGTACTGGGTGAGGATGTTTCCTACTGTCAGACCTGATGGCTGGATTTACTGTGCAGCCAGGGCAGCTCCAGCATCACCACTGCCAGTCATGCAAGCAGCCAAACCACTCAAGTTCTCTTCCCCCGTTGCTGTTGCCATCACAGTCACAGCTGGCCCTGGAGCCTGTTCTGCTCTTCTGAAAGGATGTTAATAGGAGAATGGATTTGCTATTCTTCCTGACAGCAGGGGAAAAGAAAGCAAGATTTTTAACAGGCTTTCCTCATGTCCAGCTGTGAAGATTCAGCTCTTGGTCTTGCCCCTGTGGCCTGGCTGTCTGAGATCTGATTGCTAGACAACTGTTGCAACAGATCCTCAGCTAGTATGAAATATCCTGTCTCCTGATAGGGCTGCTGAGCAGATAAAACCTAAAAGACAATGAAGAACGTTGCACAGAATATCCCATCGTGCAGTGAAGTAGTGACAAAGGCTTGCTTCAGACTGAAATGGACGTGGGTGAGATTTAGACTGGTCTCCCCACCTCAGGGGGGACAGTGTGGGCCGAGTAGTCCCAAAGCTCCCTGAATTCCCCTGGGGCTACACCGTGGTCTGAAGCAGAGAGGGCGGGGAGCAGGGCAGGGAGGAGGGCAGGGCATGTCCCTGCTGACCTGCTGGAGCCGTCGTGCCGTTGCTGTCACTGACAGGGCAGTGACAGTCAGAGGGGCAGGGCTGTCTCACCTGCCTGCAGGGCCCAGGGGAGGGCAGCCCAGGCAGAGCCTGCAGTGGCTTCCCTACACATCCTGCTCTCCCCCCTGCCAGCGAGGGCGTCTGAGTGAAAGAGAGCACAGCAGACAGGGCTGAGTGACAGGTGCCACTCATGCAGGCTGCAGAGTCTTCAGAGGGAAGGAAAACAACTCCTTCATGTCCCTGTCTGTCCCCCTCCCACATCCTCAACTAGGGAGCTACCCCAGGGCTTGCTCCTGGTGCAAGCAGCCTCTTGGTACATTCTCTTCCTTTCAAGTCCCTCCCCAGCATAGACCTGTTTTGCTCCTGTTTCCCACTTTAGCTGCTTGCTACAATGTCCATATTATTTCTCAGTTGAGCCTTGAAATACTCCTCCTGCGAGTGCTCTCAGGCTCATTTCCACACAATAAGGGCAGTTAGCAATTTCTTCCCATCCCCATCTGCTACCTGCCTGCTCTGGGGGACTCTCTGAATAGCAAGAGGCAATTCTGCTGGATGCTTCTGACAATTTCTGTTAAGGAGAGCTGAGAGCGTATCAATTAAATAAATATATTATATAGACACAGGCAGCCTTTAGGATTTGCTTCTATTTTCTGCAGTGCTCCTTGATGTCATGCCTCGAAGACATCTTACCTCGGGTAGCAGCAGCTGCCAGCAGGATAAGCTGCTTTGGGTCAAGGGAGCCTCAGCTCCTGTGAGAGGATGAGTGGAGCTGAAGGAAGAAGGGAAGTGGCAGAGAAAGATCCCCCTTGGGTAGCGGGTAACAGATATTGGCTCGGACTTGGGAAACAGCGTAGAGGAACCAGGCTAAATTTAAACAGATAAAGAGGCGGATAAAAGGGAACCAAGCAAAGCGTTAAGGTTTCTGAAGCTAAAAATCAGGCTGGTCTGCAGCAACCCAGAGCATCTCCCCAGCAATGCCAAGCAGGCTGGGTAAAGCACCAGAGGAAGAGCACTCTGGGCTGCCCTTATGGGCTCTTCTGGCCAGTGCAAGTCACTGAGCCGTGGGGAGGCTTTGGGCAGGTTCTTGTGTAGTCTGGAGGCTGCATCAACTTGAAGCGCTCGCCTGTGAGAGGGGGCAGGGGGGTTGGGTTGGTAGAACTGTCAATCTCAGGCTCTTTACAAGAGAAAACTGTCTGAGCTCCTTCTGTGAGTTGCAAAAGCCAGCTGATGTGTGATAGGAAGGCCTGGGAAGGTGCACAAGGAGACAAAGGTACACTCTGAGGTGAGAGCTGCCTATAACCAGGAGTGCTGCCCCAGGAGGGAGGAAAGGGGACAGCCCTGAAATACCAGAGGCTGGAACTGCAGTTCTTCAGCTCAGGTCAGGTGTCTGATACCTTTGAGAGTCATCCCAAAGGTGGAGCCTTGAAACAGCACCACTTGATGTCTCAGGCTAATTCTGCAAATGGGGAGCCTGGAAGGATGAGGCAACAACTTCTGATTAGCTTGACTGCTGGAGGTCTTGTCAGCTTGCTCAGAGACTGGCAGGATTGACACATCAGGAGGTTTGCTTCTTCTGCAGCTGCAAAGAAGGAATTTGCAGGCTCTTTTCCATCCCTGTTCGTTCACCCAAGGAGGGCCTTGCAGAGCTCAACCTGTAACCTCACCTGGTCAGTGTGAGAGAGGATGGGGAAGGTTTTTTTGAAGGCTCTGGAAGACATTGTTAGAAGCATCAGAGTTCTAGTCAATAAGAAGGTGATAATCAAGCCCATTTCTCCTTCCTTGAAAAGCCAACTCTTGCTCTCCTATTTCTGATCAAAGCCCAGGCATGAACAGGAACAACCTCCTGTGTGATTCCAGACCTCAGGATCATATCTGATTGTTGCTGGGCCAGAAGTGAAGATACTTATTTGACATTAGCAACTCAAAAGCTTAGAGTTGTCCCATAGCCCTCTTTGCTTTTGGCCTCTCAGGTGATAGCAGAGTCAGGTATTGCCTTTTCCCCCGGGGGCTTTCAGTGTTTTAAGGGTTTTAGTGTCCACACCTAGTGTGGTTGTGGCCCTGCCCCTGCAGGGGGCAACCCAAAGACCCCAGGGCTGGTATGCACAAATGTACCTCAGCTTTCAGAACGGCTTTGATTGCAACTCAAATAGCACACTGCTGGTTTGGATTTGGACAAAAAAATGTAGGGAATTATTGTTTAAGACGACTAAATATGGGATTTTCTTGGTGCCTCATCCTTTGTGAATACAGCAAAAGGGCCGGTTCATTGTGCCATGTGGGATCAGAGCACATATCTAAGAGCTTTCTCCACATTTGTATTCATCAATAAGAGTGTTTCTTGCCTCAGAGTTTGAAGTTGATTCTTCCAGATGTGGCAGACAGGCTTATTCAGAGGCAGATTCCCAGCTGCTGGGGCCAGTTTCATCCTGTCACACAGCAGAAGTTGTGCTCACTGCTGAGAGATGTACTTTTTCCATCAGAACTCTTCCAAGTTCATGGAAGTGATCTGTTGTGGTCAAAGTGAAATGGAAATATTTGAACTGGTGATAGCTGAGCTTTGTTGAAGTTGTAATGATTGTAAACTTCACAATAAGATGTTAATATAGACATAACTACGCTTGCTCTGTACCCTAGGTCTGTATCTGAGTTACCCAGATTATTTGTGTCATGTCTGATATCATTATAATATCTGTGTTTCCTCGATGTCTGAGTTGTGTCCTATCAGCTGGATGGATTCAGTGATTTCTTTTTCACAACTCCTGTTTTTCATAAGTTTCTTCAAAGGGGATTAAAAAGAGGAAAAAAACCCAAACCCAAAACCTTGAGTGGATTAGGCAAGTAAAAGCCATAAACAGGGACAGAAGAGAAAAGCCATAAATCTAAAGCAGTTTTGCAGGTTGAATCTTTGCCTTTTGGATCTTAGTTTGTATTGCCCGCTGTGTTATGAATAAGAGCAGACATTTTTGTTTGACTAAAAAGAAGAGAGAGATGTTTGCATGATTCTTACGTGCTTTTTTTTTTTTGGTGTTAGTCCTGAGGCTGGATTTTTCATGGATGCAGCTTTCTTTAAAACTGTGGGGAAAAGGAAAGTTGTTCTCCTACTGCCTCTGCTGCTCCATCCCTTTCCCTCCTTCCCCCTCCTTTCCTCTTGGGTTCCTTGCCTTTCATGTCTTTGTTTGACATCTAGGAAAGAATCATGAGGTGCTGAATATTATTAACTTCTAAACACCTAAGAAATCAGTAGGAAATCGCAAACATTTTGGCCCCCTGACAGTCTCCGTAAATGACCTGTCCAAAATCCCTCCCCTTCTGAGATGAAAAGAGGGAGCCAGGCAGAACGGAGCAGAGAACCGGGAGAGCCAGGGAGTGAGAGGGATACACAAAATAAATGAGAAATATGATTAACTTACTTCCTTGGCTGGGTCTACAGCTGGTTCTGGGTATTTAATAAACAGGTTGACACTCCAGGTTCCCCTCATTAGGTGATCACTAAGGTCTGGGCTGTCATAAATCAAAGGGCCAGGTTATCAAGGCCTGTGATCTTTAACTGTACAGGGGCGCCCAACTGTCTGCCATAACGAGGGCTGGGGAGCACAAGCTGTAAGGAATTAACCACTGAGGCACTTCATACCCTGCACAGGCACCAGCACTGCCCTGGCTGAACGGGGACTGCCCAGGCACCACTCTGGGCTCACACGTCGTGCCTCCCATCGGCACTGAGCTGTGGGGGGAGACGGTAAATGCACTGGGATGCAAATCTGCCCGGGCCAGCTTGTGGCTGTGTGTCAGGAGAGGGAGAGGAGTCATCCCAGCTTGTGTGCTCCTGAAAGGGAGAGGAGCCAGTTCTCTTCTTTGCTTCAGGGAGGACGCACAGCACAGCCCAGTCTGGTTCTGTCTGTGCTGCCCCAGCACTGGGCTGGCGCTGCAGAACCTCTTTGGGAGGGTAAAAGCTTGAAAACTCAGGGCTTGAGATAAGGGCAGCTTAACAGGGAAAGCCAAAGTCAGGCTTTGGCTGACACAAGGCAAATTAAAACAGGCTTCGTAAGAAATCTGGCACAGGAGAAAGTTCTGTGAACTCCTGAGTATGGCAGAGCATCAAACCACACAAGTTTGGGCAGCAAACAATACAAGAAATACAAATAAGGGACAAGTGGACTTGTGGGGGAGAAAAAAATGTGGTCATTCTCAGGCCCAGTTTTGTGAGAATATGAAATAATCTTTAGATGATGGGAATGTTCTCCAATTCCTGATTTTCTCCAGTTTTTGGATAGCCATTGGTGCCCACTAAACCAGGAAAGATTTGGGAGGAGTTTCCGGGTGGATTCTGCAGGACAAGGTGCTTGGTGACACAAACACCAGTGGGGAAAGAGAACTGAACTTTTAGCTGCAATATGTGTTAAGAACTGAAATGAGGAATTGAGGACAGAGGAAATAAGAGGACTTCCCAAAGGACTCGTGTATTCCTGTCCCATAACTAGAGTATGGCAAATGCTGGGTGCCCCAAGCCATGTGGTTGGAACTTCTCCAAGAGCAGGAGTAGGGACTGTGGGCAGAGCAGAGCTGAGGGTTGTGCCAACTCACAGGACAAGTCACATTTCCACATGCATCTGGAGGGGGTTTGAGGCATAGCTCCGTGTTAGAGGGTGGGAATCCACACACTTCCAGAGGGGAGCCGTGCCTGTGGACTGGGGCAGTGCTCTGCAGCAGGTGGTGTGGCTCCATGGAAGGTGGCTTAGGAGATGCTGTCAGTGCATCTTTGGCTGCTCAGGAGGACACGTTCAGTGGGGGGTGTGTGAGGAACACATCAGTGGGCCAGGGAAGAAGCTGAGTTGTGCTTGTTTTCCAAGTGATCTCCTGAGCTGGGCCTCAGTATTGCCTCCTCCCTTGGACAAGAGGATGATTCCCCGTGGAAGAAAGACTGGAGGAGATGAGATGGCAGAGAGATGACTGCTGTTTTCAGGGACTGAAGGCCCCTGGAGCCTCATCTCAGCACACACAGATTCACTGAAGCAGCTGTACACCTTGTCACATCCTGTGTGAAGGCCCACATCTACCTGTCTCCTAGATATTCAGCTGATAGGATAAGTGATGTCCCTGCAGTTAAGCCGCTGCTGAAATTCCTCCAGGGGCTCAGAAAGCTCAGCTCCAGCTCTACTGCCGCCACTCCAGGGCATTCCAGGACTATTTATAATGGCCTGTGTGGGTTTACTACTTTACAGATTGTAATGCAGCTCAGTGCCACGGGGGAGGAAGATGCAACACTAGAGCGTGACGTGCTGCCCCGTGGCCATCAGACCGTGCGCTTCGTGTCAGGCTGTGAGGTGGAAGCGTCTGGTTCACAACACTGATTTCAGGGTGTTTTCCTGCCTCTTTCTCCTCCTGTCTCCGTCAGCTGTATCACATACCAGCCTCTCTTCTGTCTTGAAGTGCAGGAGCATCTCTGTTGTGAAAAACCAACAGGAGCTGTGCTTGTAAAGAGCAGGAATCGTGAAAGAATCCGTTAATCCATATGGATGTTTTTTAATGCTCCCTCTGATTTCAGTCAGTAGTATACAGATTTTGGAGGAGGTCAGACACAGATCTTCAGATGTTTGCATAACAAATGTTTTCAGCTTGTCAGATTTACATTTTGACAACAGAATCAAGTGCCTGAAATTTCAGAAAGGCTCAGCACCTGACTTGCAGTCAGTGTAGTTTGCCTTTTTGAAAACCAGCTGTGTTCTTCCTCAAAACCATATATGACTTACCCACACAGCTGGAGGCTCACACTGCAATTTTTTGAACTGTTTACTCATTTTAGGATTATGCAGAGAGGTTTTACAAATGGTAGATGGATAATTGAATACCTTCTTGGGGAAGCTGGTAGGAGTAGGATGCTGAAATGCCCTCCCTGCCTCCAAAAATCACTCCATAGGCCCTCTGTCATTTGAGTGATTTTGAAAATGCCATTCTGACCCTAATCTTTGCTCATCTCTTTCTTTATACTTGGAATGACTCTCACTGACTGTTGTGGTAGCTCTTCTTGAGTAGTCCATTTTCTAAGCCTCTTCTCCAATAACAAACCTGCCAAAGGTGCACTGGAATCAAAACTCTGTGTGAAAAGCATTCATGTTACACCTAATGTAGGTACATCACAAATTTGGCCCTGTATAGTCAGGTTATTGTATCCACAGTCTATATTATTAATCACTGGATTGTGTGTCAAGACTTGAGGTTCTTGAATTTCAACCTAAGGATATGAGTTACCAACCCAACCAAGCAAGTGAAAATCTTCTAAGTTATTGCAGGAAATTGCCATCACTACCAATTTGTAAGGAGTTTCCTGTGTTCTTGTTAACCACTTCCTTTCTCTACCATATATTAAGGCAAAACACAAAACCCCTTTGGGCGGTGTTTGCTGTCCCATCCAAGTCATGGCTGTCCAAGTGTGGCCAGTGTGGTGCCTGTCAGTGTTCCAGACCTTGGAGAAAAGGTTTCCTGTCTTCAGATATTAGGGAATAACTACCTTGCTCAGAATGTTCACCTTGTCCTGGTTGAATACCCAGTGAGATACAGGGATAGTTTGTATTTGCATGTGAAAGCATTCTAGAGGAATCAAAAGTGAAGAATTTATTTGAAGTCTTTGTGTTTTCTACTTGGTAAGCCACTGACACTTCATCTCAAATAACCCATGTTTTTTCTAGGCTGCCACCAACTCAGTAAGGTGCTGCTGCAGATGCTTCAGGTCATTCTGTTTCCCCTGATTTTATGTGAAACAACTTTTTAATTTTTCTGATCAGAACCTGTGTTGTGCAGAGCAATCCTGCTCAGAGGGTTCCTAATCCTGCTGATGCAGTGGAAGAAGGAGGATCTGAGACACCAGAGGTCCCTGTGAGCAGGGAGGGACATTGCTCTGAAGGGGTCATTGAATGACCGTGTTTGCACGAGGCTGACTGGGTGTCTCTGGGTCCAGTCAGCCTGTTTGCTTCTGGAACTCTACACTTCCAGTTCTAGGGTTGCACAGCTGAGCTCAGATTCTGTGAACTGTGTTTGAGCTGTTGGGGAGGTCTCCTTACTAAATGTGTGCAGCAACAGGGTAAAACCCACATCTGCCAATGCTGTCCTTCACTCTGTCTGCAGGCTCAGATGAGTTGAATGCAACACCTACTTATAATACTCAAAAACATCTCCAAAGCCAATTTTTGGCATTGCATGACTGTCCCTTTTAATAAAAAAAGCATAAAACACCCCAACTAACTATTCTTGCATTGCATATTGAGTATTGTAACAGAGACAAAAAAGAAAAAGACCACCTGATCTCCTGGGTGGAGTCCCAGACCTGGGCATTGCCTGTTATACAGGTGTGGATTATTGGCTCGTTCTCCTGCCACTTGCAGAGTAACAAACTGCTGGTGGAAATCGGTTTGTTGTGGTACAACATCCATTTAGGGAGAAGGAGAGGTGGGTTTTACCTCAGGCTTAGAAACAGCTGAGCTGTTTCACAGGAGGGACTGGAATATTGGGAATCTGCGTTCTGGCTGAGCTGGAAGGCAGGCCAGGCAGCAAAGGAAGGTTCTGTAAATCTAAAGAGAGGAAAAGTAGCGGGAGCAAAGGATTTGTCTGGCTCTAGAAGACATGGACCCTGATTTGAAGGACTGGCAGAGCTCTAGGTCCCCATATTCTGCCACAACTGCTTTTCTTTCTCAGCTTTTTCCTTGTAACTCTGTCAGTCTCCCACTCCCTGGTGACTCTAAAAAGCACTGGATTTAGCTGAATTTAGTGCAGCAGAGTGAGTTGGATGTTTTGAGGCACAGTTTAATCCTTTGTTTCTGTAAGGTACTAACGAGCTGTTTCCAAATCCTCTGGTGCCGCTGCAGAGTAATTTCTTGGCAACTCCTGTGCTGAAAGACAGAGCTCAGGTGATATAATTACATGTGATATAATTAACACCAGGCTAAGTGCTACTTAAGCACCTGGTATTGCTTATGTGATTCTGAGTTATGCAGACCTGACTGTTAATTTTGCCATGAGTAAGCACACGTCACCATCATATTAGACCAGCAAACCTCACTGTGAGAAGGCCCCTAAATCTGCCTTCCTTATTCTTCTTATCTTGGAACTTCACTGTTTTTCCCAACATAGGACCTGAACTGATGAAGGTTTCATTTTAGCTGTAGCTGTTGCTATTGTTACAGTTTTTAAAATTATATAGAGGTTGCTGAGTGGTAATTAATGGAGGTTCTAGCCTTAGTGGAAGCAGAAGAATGTGGTGAGGTGTCTGGCATTTGACATCTGCAACACCCTTGAAGCTGTCTAGAGTTTTCCTCCTCTTTATAGATGTTCCTAGATGTGGTGTCAGAAATATTTGCTAAAGTATTCCACAGTCTGTCTTATGCTGACTTGCCTTTTTCTTTTTTTTTTCTTTTTTTTTTTTTTTAATGAAATTCATTTGAGTAGTTCAGCTGATTGGAAAGATGTTCTTAGTGGGACTAAACACTTGCTGGAGGAGCCCTGTGATGGAAAGGATTGTGGTCCAAGGTGCAGGGTGGTGGTTTCATAACCCACCAAAGGTGTGGGAACTGCCAGTTCTGCTCGTGAGGGGTCTGTGAAGGGCTGAACACGGGAGCAAAGTGAAAAAGGGGAATTCATGGTCAGGATACTGTGGTTATTTAATAACTTCAGAAGTATTTTACACACTTTCTGACAGTTCACCCAGAGGCTTTTCTGAGGTCAGACTTTGCTCAGGTTGTATTTGTAGAGAAAGTTAGAGAGCAAGTGGGAAAGAAATGAAGAACAAACCAGAGACTTATTTCAACATATTTAACTTGTTACTCGTTTCTTGATGTCCCCTACTGGAAAGGAAATAGGGGGAACCTTGGAAACCCAAGCATTTTTGGCTGTAGTTAAGTTAGGAGCACGCTGGTGAATTATTTTTCCCGTCTCCAGTCAGGGCTGTGGGCTT
Organism: Lophotriccus pileatus; assembly: GCA_035583135.1. Lineage (NCBI taxonomy): Eukaryota > Metazoa > Chordata > Aves > Passeriformes > Tyrannidae > Lophotriccus > Lophotriccus pileatus. The sequence goes on along the minus strand of JAWWES010000037.1, from coordinate 4,879,593 downwards.
GAACTGCAGATCAAAGAAGAGCAGCACTTGGGTTAATCTGGCACAAAAATCTGCTTTACCCCAAAAAGACAAGAAGAAAAAGAAATTGTGGCCCAGGCTCCATGGCAACTGTGGTTAGGTTGTTCAAGTGCTTGGTAACTGTAACAGTTAAAACAAAATAGCTCTTGGGCAGATACATTGCTACCCTATTGGAGAGGACATTGCCTCCCGAGCCAGGGTTGTTTCCCGCTGTTCCAGGGAGTGCTCCCAGCAGTGCATGGATAAGCTTCTGTCCTGTTTTCCTCCCAGTATCACGAAGAATAAAAAGTGGCCAGCGACGTGACTGCTTCAGAAAACGTGTGCTGAGGATGCAAGGGGTGCTTTCCTCCCTTGAACCTGTTTGGCATCACGTGGTACCTTTATGACCATTGAGGTGGGGGGATGTGACAGGGCAGGGCACCTGTCTGGGCCTGTCTGGTCCAAGCACAGCTGCAGCAACTGGGAGTCACAGTCGGGATGCTCCTGATTATTCCTGCGTCTTTCACCACACAGGTTTTTTACCTGCCTGGTGCAGTTACACCAATCACCCAGCCCTTGCTTAACTTTTACCACAAGCTGCTTATTTATCTGCAAGCCTAAGTGCTGAGGTACCAAGCTGGTCCTTCTCAGAGCTAGGCAAACACTTACAGGGGAGTAGAAATCCCCCGAATGGTTTTATGGGCATTACTTTGGCTCTTGTCCTGCTCATGTCTGTGAGTGTGTGCTCAGGCTATCCTGTGACAAAGGTCTCTAAAGTCCCTCTTTGAAGGGAATTCTCTTTCCTGCCTGTGTAGCTGGATCATTTTATTGCTTAACTAACTGTTTTATTAGAAAATTCATGACACTTAAGGTAATATCAAACCCAGATATTCTTGCCATGAGCAAAGCTTGTTCTACCACCAAGAGACCAGAGAAAAAAAAGGAATGTCAGTCTTTTTTATAACCCCTGCTTATCTACTGCAAAAGAAGAACCGTGTCCTGTTCACTTTTGGATGGAAAATAAATACAGTTCCATCGATCTTTTTCCTTCAGCAGGGTTTCTAAACCTTCTTATCCTTCCTGGGGGTCTCTTGTCCGTCTGGAGCTGTGTTACAGTGAGGTGGCCAAAGCTGGATATCTTGGCTTAACTTGAGGCTTAACTACAGGGAAATGACATTCCATTTTTCACCTGTCAGGACATTCTGGGATAAGATATTTTCCTCCTCCTTCTCCTTGTTTTGGTGACATCAACTCGTAGATCAAAGCTCAGTTTGTGTTGTTGAAGACCCTTTTCTCAATATTGCTGATAATAGCTTTTATCTGTTTGAATTTGTTTATTCCAGATTGATTTCTTGCCTCTCTGTTTTGTTCCATCTAGACACAATTGATCTTTTTCCCAATTTATTGAGATTGTTGACTTCTAATGACCTGGCAGAACAGTCCCTGTGTATCTCCAGGGACTGTCTATGCCAGTGAAGCTGGAGCTGCTGTGGTTCTCCTGTGGAGCTGCGTGCAAGGAGTTGGACAGCAAATTGCTGTTAATTTAAGAGGATTTTCTACATTGCTGTACACCAAATTGTGGTGGTTTTAATCTACATTTGATTTCCCTTCTGTGCTCTGAAAACATTATGTGGGCAAGGATTAAAAGCAATGCTTTGTTACTTTACTTTTCAAGGCAAATCACCCTAATGCTTCCCCCTAATCATGGGCATAACCCCATTAGATGCAACATAACAAATGGGACATAATTTGTTCCTGGCCATTCTGTATTGACAGTTTTTCATCATTCTACCACCCCCCAGTTACTTGTAAAATGATTGTTTCATTAATTTTTTGGGTGCATCTTTCTACATATTGTAACTGTAGTTTTGCTGAGTTGTGCTTTTAAAGGTGGGTCCTTTATTTGCCTTCTGTTTGTCCAGAACCTTCCAGAATTACATCAAAGTTAATAGTAGTTATTAACAGATTAACTATTACAGCTACTTTTGGACTCTTTAGAGCAGACTTTATCAGCTCTACACACTTGGTTGTGTTCAATTTAAGTAGCTCAGGGTGACCCAAATGTGGCTTCCACAGGGTTGGAATTTTTGGTGTTCTCTCCCCAGACCCCATTTTTACAGGAAGGTGCCTGCTGCCATTCCCAGTTCCTGGCTGTGTGGGCATGTGGTGATCCAAGCCCTGTGCATAGAATCTGTTCCACAGCTTGGATAATTCATGATGTTTCCTATTCTCTCGGGGAAAGGAGGATTTAGCACACAGCCCCCAGTTGGGCTGTACTGACAGAAGTGTCATTTAACCTGCTCCGTCTTTGTTCTGGACTGTGTCTTTCTCTTGATGGGAGAAATTACCTTGAGTCACCATTAATCTTTTAGTGAATTTGAAAGTGAATAAGGCATTGATGACTTTCTTATTTTTCCTTTCTGCTTTTTATGTGTGGTGTGTGCAATTTGTTTTGCAGTTCTGTCCCAAATTTTTTTCCCTTCCTCGTATGCTCTTCCTTGGTATAAACCCTTACTTGTGTTCCTATTTCCATGTCAGTGTTTATATTTTTTAATAATTAACATCAGAGACATTCCCTTTCCCTTCTGTCAGTTTGCTACTGTACTCCTTGTATAGTATGTCCAGTAAGTTCCAGCTTTATATTGCTTCCCATTGGAAGTCTTTCCAAGAGACCAGTTCTCTCAGCTTGCTGGTATCTCCTATTTGTAGTCCAGTGTCCAATCTTACCACTTCTCTTAGAGCAAATTGTCTGAGGTCATGATTCTCTTTGATCCAAGGGACCTTCTGGTTGCAGTTCTCAGCCAGTTCACTCCTGGTAGGAAGGAAGATGTTGAAAGCAGCCGATGATGGGGTTCAGCTGATGGAGGTTCAGCTCCTTCACCTTCTGCAACAAATGCTGTTCCTGCCACACTTTCAGAGCAGGGTGATCAGCCTGTGACTGGCAGTGGTGCTTTTCTTGTGGCTCAGCAGCTCATTTTCCATGACCTCTGGACGATTCCTGTTATGGAAGTTTCTAACCGTGCCTTTTGCCTTTTCCTGCCTCCGACTAAACGCAGTATTTCAGATTCCCAGGCACATCAAAACTCAACCTAATTTGATGGTGGGAATGACATTTACAAAAGAAAAAAGTCTTCCTGAGCTGCCAAGTGCTGTGTTGGTTCCCCCATGTCTGTGATCCCCTGTGCTCTGTTGTTGGTGAACAAACGTGACGCGCGTGAGTTCGCATAAAATTCGCATAAGATTCGCATAAGATTCGCATAAAATCGTCGAGAAGGTGGTGTTTGACCTGAGCCTCTCAGTCCCAGGAGAGCAGGGAGGATTTGCCCTGGGGACAAAACTAGTCACTGTTCCCTTGGGTGAAGGGCTTTTGCACATCTACTCAGCAGGAACAACAGCATATGAGTGACATGCCCCATTGCATGCGGTGTGTCCCCAAAGAGCCGAACCGAGTGGTTCCCAAATGCTCCCCGCTCGGAACACAGGCAGGTCACATCTCCAGCAAAGGCACAGATTCAGGGCAGTGGGGCTGCTTTGTTGCTCTTTGAAAACAAAAAGGGCTAAATTTGCAGCTATCCCTGAGGAATTATCGGTGAGCACTATCTGCAAATAATAATTTAATCAGCTTATTTGGCTGCCCGCGGTCACAAAGCTGTAATTGATTAAAAATGATCCTTGTTGTAACAAAATAAGGCCGCACAATAAAAAACGAGATTCTGAGGTGATTCTAATGTGCCCTGCTCTGGCAATATGATAAGGAGCAATTCTGTAGAATACCAAAGCATCTGACAGCAAAAGGTTTGGGGGCTGTTACAGAGACGTCTTTTTTCAGACTTTAGAGTCGTTTAGACTGATTTTGGACTTCTTTCTTTTTTCTTTCCGTTTTTTCTTCTCTCTATTCTTTCTTTCTTTTTTTTTTTCCTTTCAGTGTATTCATGTTTCCTCGGGAGCTGAATGGGGGAGAGGAACTTTCTTTCAAAGGCTCCATGGCCCGTTTCCAATTCTGATAGATAAAGTCAACCTGCTTGGCCCCACCAAGAGGAAATAGGATGCTGCCCCTTTAAGCGGGCTGTAAGGAGTATGGAATTACGGCTAACTTGGTTTGGAGCCTTTGTGTAAGGCTTTCAGGAAGAGATAAACCATTAATCATGCACAATTACTCTGACCTTGCATGAACTAAAGCCTCTCTGAACACATAAGATTACGGTCCCCGGGGACCTTGAGACACTGACACGATCAGCTCGGGCCGAGGGCACGGAAACGGCTGCACAAAATGGCTGAAAGCTTGGCCTCTCCTGCCTTCCCTTAAACCCAAGCCTTTCTTCCCACCCAGCACAGGGGTTTCTCTCTCCCGCAGGGTAAACGAAGGAGAAGTCCTTTCCTTTGCCCTGGGGTTGAATGGATATGCTCGCAGAACGCGGGTGGAAGTGATGGCAGTGCTTCAGGGAATAAACTACATTTGGGGTTTGATCAGATGGCTTTTAAAACGTACTGGGGTGGAGCATTTCACACCTATTTCTGCTGTCTCCCTGTGGGGGACCCTCTTTTTCTCTGGGGTTGCTGTAGCTCGTAGTGCAAGCGCTGTGGTCAGTGGCAGAGATTCTTAGGTAGCTCTGCAGTGCAATTCATTTTTGTTGGTGCTGTTGCTTTCCTGGTAACATCCTCACCTGTTCTAATGAGATTCTAGATGATGATTTTTCAGGTGTTAAGTCTTGTTTAGTATTTCATTTCACCTCTCAAACTCCTTAAACAACCATGTCTCACAGGCCTGCTCTGATATGCTGTCCCCTGTCTCTTCTTTTCCTCTCCACCTGGCACTAGCAGCAACATGTAAAATAATATTAACAATGATGATGACAAATAAGCAATTAAGTATTTACTCATTAAGTAATCATTGATTCTAACTCGTGATTTTTCAAAATTAGGGTGAGCTAAAACCGCACATGAACAGAAGCTCAGCTGACTGACTCAGTGAAACGCAGTTCCTTGTTTGTTTGATCCCTACAGCTTCATTCACTTACCAAATTTATACTGCTGGAAATATTTGTGTACGTATGTGATGATCTGGTGTTGTTATTTACTGAAGAGCAGCATCTATTTTGAACTAATTTTGCATTGCTAGGACTGTCTTTTCTCCTTTCTCACCAAGGAGTAATTGTATGTGTGGGTTTGGATCTGCAGGAGGAAGGTTATGCTGATTTAACTTAATAAGTTACAACAGTTAGTAAGTAGGACTTATTTTAGTAGATTTCTGTGTGGAGAAGCCTTGCAGAGCACTTCTCCTAATTGCCCCAGTTTACACCTTTAGAAGATTAAATACCTTTTAAAAACAAATGGTCTTCGTGTCTGAAAAACTGCAAAAAGGGTTTCTTTTTAGCATCTCGATTTTATAATTGTCTGTGACCCATCTCTATTATGAGGAAGGTTGACATGAACAGGAATTCTGTTGTTTTAGCCTTCATTTTTTCTGCAAAAACATTCATGTTTTAACCCAAGCCTTTCCCTGTGTACCTCTTAGCTGGCACAGATTGCTGCCCCTTCCTTCACTCTGTGTGTGACAAAGACCTGGAAAAACTAATCTTGTATGGACTGCATTAATCAGCATTTTAAAGTTCCAGTGATAAAATGTTCTGTCTACTGAAGCAGCACATTTCTAATTTTTCAGAGTTGTGGTTTTAAGAAGATGGAGGTGGCTCCTCCTGCCTTAAGGGACCAGACAGGGCATTCCAAACTAAAACACGTGCCCAGTTCTGAGCAGCACCTCTACGTTGCTCTGTTAGAGGATGACCAAAAGAAATAAATATGCTCTTTATGGGCTGAATGTTGCAGAGAAAGTGTATCTGGAACTTCTCTTCCCCTTTAAAAGGAATTTAGAAGGTAGAACCATGACATCATAGAAGATCCTGGCTTGGAAGGGACCCACAGGGACCATGGTAATCCACAAGTACAGGGGTGAGGAATTGTTTTAGCAGGTCAGACCTCTGGCAGGAATGTCAGACCTGTTGCATCAGGACATCAGTCACTCTTGAGCTACTGAAGGTAAGAAAGATGCTTTTACAAGGAAAATTACTCTGGATTGTTCGTTGCAAACCTTCTGCACAGTGTTCCTGGGCCGTGATCACGGTCACTGTTATAGCCTGGGGATGGCAAGAGCTGATTCTTGGTCTATCAGAAGGGTGTTAAAAGGCTCCCTGTGGCCACAAGGCATTGAGGATGAGAGCCTGGTTTGAGGGAGCTGTCCAGTACTAGCTGGAGAAGACAGGCATTGTGCTGCTCTTCCCCCTGGATATTTTATTAAGCTCTTTCCCCCCTCTCTTCTATATTTTCCCCAACACGTTCTCAAAGTACCGACAATGGCTCTAAGAAATATTCAGAGAAAGTAAACCCATTAAAACAAACCAAACCAAACCCTCACAGGCAAACTAAAGTGGAATGAGTAGAATATGTAGTGGAAATTTAATGAAGAGCATAAAAATGAACAGAAGCATCTAAAAAAACACCATTTACCTGCCATCAGCCAAAATATAACAGCTTGTAAGGGCAAGCTGATTTTGTCATCACTAAAGCAAGATGTTTGTGAACATTGCACTTGCCTCAGGAAAAGAGATGTTGGCAGCATAAAAGCAAGATGTGACTGACTGGGTGAGCCAGTCAGGAATAGATTGCCATAGGATGTGGTTGATCCATCATCACGTGGGGAGTGCAAACTGAGGCTGCATGTCTGGCTTAAGGCAGTCTGCATTTCAGCCAGGAGATACTGCTTTTGGCAGTGTTGGGTTTGTGAGGGGGGAAGAAGGACTCCTTTCACAGCAGGATTTCAGGCCACATGACGATGTTGGTCCCTTGTGGTGTTGGATGTGTTAACCAGTGGAATTGCCTCTGGCTGAAGTGTGGTGCTGAGGCACAGACTTGCCCTGGTTGTGGTGCTGGGGTACCACAACTGCCCAGGGCACTCTTGGGCAACTTGGATCCATAGCCACTTCTCAGAGAAAATCTTGACCCTGCTCCTCTTTTAGGAATGGGCTGTGGAAGGGATGGGAATTAGTTGTGAGCAGGAAAAGGCAGGAGCTTGGAGGCAATGAGCGGAGTCAGTGCTGGAGCATGTGCTTCCCTGCACGTGCTGCAAGAGCCAAAATCAAAGGTGGATTCTCACCTGATGTAGCCCAGCTCCAGTCAGGAGTGAAGCAGCTGAAGTTGACATCAGAATTTAATCAAAATCAAGCTTGGAGGGAACAGTATCAGTCCCACATTGTTTTTCTGCTTTGTTTTTAGTCCTCTTGCACCTCATTGTGACCAAAGATGTGGAAAGATCCATTGTAAGAGGTTTTAGAATGGATCAGTTTGCCATTTGAAGGGGAAAGCCCACTGCTTTTTGGTTGCAGTGCAGGTGTTTGTGCTGTATCTGCCCTGCAGTGCTGTCAGTACAGCTGCGTAGCTGTGAACAAGCTTTGGGACTGTTTGTGCCGCCAGAACTGTAATATAATCCTTATAGGCCTGCAGCCTCCTCTTCTCCAAAATTATTAAGAGACTCTGCCTCTCCCTCTTGCTATCCTACAAGGAGCACTGCTGCTCACTCCCTTAAAACTACCTTAGCCATATGTAATCAAGGTGTTCATCCCTTGGACTGAAAAGTGTGGGTATTTTCTGTAGTTTTAGATTTGACTTTTCAAAACCTGAGAACCTGATCAAACAGATCCTGCAAGTCCTGGACCCGTCCTGCTTCTGACATTGTCCATGTGAAACCTGAAAGCCTTTGTTTGTGTGGGTCAGGGGGATAAAAATGAGGGGAGGGAGACACTGAGGCAGATCTGTGTAGCTTCCCTGCTGCTGCCAGCCCAGGTGACTCAGTCAGAGCAGAGGAAGAGCTGGCTGAGGGCTGCTCCACACTAATAGGGAAGAGAGAACTCGAGGGGTTAAAGGCAAGAGCATCCCTTTTATAATTAGGACAGAGCAGAAGTGGAGCAAAATGTTCTTGCAGCTGAATCAGCTGCCCTCTAACCAGCCTGGAGTCTGGAGCTGGGGCCTGATGGACACTTGTGCAGAATGCAATTTAATCTGTAATGGCTGAGGAGGACTCCTCAAAGTCTGCGGCAAATGGCAATTATTGTCCCTTTTTGTCACATCTCCCCCAGCCAAAACAAAAAAAGAGGAAAATTAATGAAAATAACAACAGGGAAGGATCCCAACTAGCATGCCCTGCCTCCCCCTTTCTCTTTAAAAAATCCTCTGCAATGTAGTGCCTGAAATGAGCTGCCCAGTATAATAAAATCTCTGGAGCACCAACGTGAAACCAGAATTCCTCCCCCACACACAGGCACACACACCCCTTCTCCCTAATGAGCAGGGAGACGCCAGCTCGGGGGCTGCAGCCAGTGTTAAATTAGCAGAGAAGGCCATCGAAGTGGGCTGACTCCAGCCTAAACTGCCTTAAGTGTCTGTTTATTAAATCACACCAGTGCTTAGAGTCTGCCCTGCTGCCACATCAGAGCTGTCTGCACACAGACAAACCCTGGGCAGTCCCAGGGGACCCTGGGCCAACTGCATGCTAGTGGTAATAACGGCAGGGGGAGGAGGGAGCAGCCCCTCACCAAGAGCCCCTCGTTATGCTCCATCAGGTGTTGTTCTTCAAGGGCAGAAAACCCTCTATTTAGGGTCACTGTTGGCATTTCTGACAGGGGGAACCTGGATCTCTTGAAACTGGGAAGTTGTCTTCCTCTTTCCTTGCTAACCTGGTGTGTGTGAGCCTTGGAGAGCAGCTTCCCCAGGTCAGCTCCTACTGGGAAGTGTGGCCTTCAGTTTAAACTCTGCTGAGCTGCAGTGGGAGCAGGTTGGTAACACCTAACAATTTTCTATGAGAATTCCCTGCTATCAGTCTATCTAAGGCTTTGGAAGTAGAAACATCCACTGTTCAAGCCTTAAGCCATTGGATTAAGGCAGGGGAAAAAATCAAAATGCTTCTGTACATTTGCACATGATGGGAGGTGCAGTGAGGGTTTGATCTGGAGGGAGTTTCTACACTGACTGCAAAACACTAATGTTGCATATTCTGCAGTTAGGGCAGACAGGAGAGAGACATCCCAGCTGTAAACCTTGTTCTGTCAATCAGGAGAAATCACTACTATTGCTGCTACTTCTGAAACAAATTGCTCACCAACAGCCTTACTACAGTCCCTTCTTTGCCAAGGAATAGTTTTTAAATACAATTGGAACCAGAGCTGCTGGTTTGTGACCTCTACTGCTTATTTTCCCCGTGGATCTGTCTTACTCTCTACTCTACACTTCCAAGACAAGTCTTCTTTTCTGCATAAATCCGTGGAGAGGAGTCATGGGGAGAAGTGGGATAACATTTTCATCCCATAAAGAAGCCTAGAATGAAGTTTTGGAAAAGTGTCTGAAGCAGTCCAAGTTTGTTCTTGTGAATTCCATGGGTTAGCTGAACAGCTCTTAAATTTGCCATCCTTCCACTTAGCCCTGCTCTTTCTCTGTAATAAGAATTTTAACCTTCAAACAAGTTTTCACCCATGTGTTGTCAGGTCAGGAAGTGGGTGTACAACATGCAGCTCCAGTTGTGTTTGTTTTAACAAATTTGTGATACTCCCATGCTTGTGTCCCTTGCTCAGCCTGCTGGTTTATGTCTTCCATGAAGTGTTTTTGCTGCTCCTAGGCTTTCACTGTGCAGCCCAGGTGGCCATCCTGTGGAAGCACGATGGGAGTCGTGGTCAAGCATCCTTCTGTGAGGTGGTGGCCCGTTGACACTGGAGAAGAGCAGCAGTTGTTGAGCTAATTTGTACGAGGAAGGAGCCATGTAAAGTTTAATATGAAGTGGTTGGTGTAGCTGGCAGAAAGGGAGAGGTGGGCTGTTTTCCATTTCCCTTCAAAATGTCAAACACTAATAGTCTCTTCCGCTCATCCCGAGATTGCCAAATAATTGACTCCCGCCTACAGCAAAAACCTCCCCGATCCACAGAGCAGGAAGCCGATGACAGCAATTGCCTGAACGTGTCCAAATTAGTCAACCCCTTGCAACCCCAGCAGGGTCAGCAGTGGCAGCCCAGAGGTCGTGGGGCAGCAGGAGATGGAGGTTGAAGATTGCCCTGCTTCCTCTGCCCTCTCATGCCTCCAGGACATAGCAAGGACACGAGGGGTTCCCAGCCGGAGCAGCCGGCACCTGAACTGCATGTCCAACAGAGATGTGTTTATTCAGAAGATCTGCTCTGAGTTAGCCAAAACAGGGCTTGGGGGGGAGCAGGGGAAGTGCCTGGGCCTGGAAGAGGCAGCAGAGCACATGTGTGTGTGTGGGGCTGACCCGGTGTCACACGGCCCCTGCCATGTTTTCTCCAGGGTTTCCTTGCTTTGCTGCACGGCTCTGACCTGTTTACAACTCGCTGGGGTCTGTCCCAGTGCTGGATTGTTTTTTTCTGTGCCTTCATTTGCTCTTCTGCAGCTGTGCAAGTGACTGCAGGAAAACTTAGAGACATAGAGATACACACACAGGCCTGGAGCTTGGAGAGGAGCCAGAGAAGGGTGCCCACCAAGCTGTTCCTGAGTTGGGAGCCTCATCAACACATCCAGTGAGGTGTGCTGGGCTGTTGGGGTTTATAGAGTGGTGGAAATAAAGCAGCAAAGAACCTCTGGCCCCGTTCCCCTCTCTCCTGTCTTTGAAAGGACTTCAGTGTGCCTGTGACTTCTTGAAGGCACCTCAAGCATCTGAGGGTTGTGGCCTTTTCATAAGATTATTTTAGGACTCGGAGAGAGGACAGAGGGAGAAAGAGAGCAGCATTGTCTCAGAGCTCCCAAGCAATGCCTCTGTTGTTACAGGCAGGATGAGAAAGTTTTAAGAGCAGGCTCTTTGTGTGCTAGGCTGTATTCCTCCGTGTGTTTCCCAAAGCTGAGGAGCTGGGGCCGGGGAGCCTGCCCTGACAGCTCCCTGAGTGTGCTGCTGCAGGTCAGGACCTCTGCCCAGGGAGGGAGCACTGCCCGTGGGCCTCCCACGTCTGCGCTCGGAAAGCCTGGCTGGGCGCTCTGTCACACTCTGACAAAGGTCACCCTCACATCCCGTCTTCTAAAAGGTCACAGCATGACCCCAGGTACAGGAGAAGAGGAGGAGGGAGAAGACAGCTTTCTTCCTTATTTTTATATGTCTTTAATTCGTTACTTCTGCCTGAAAAAATATACTTTGCTCTTATGCTGCCCCCTCTCTCGACCCACACCGGCACCTTCTCTTCCTAAATGCTACAGCATAAGCTTTCCCTTTAGAGGTTTCACTGGCTGGTTACTGGATTTTCTCCTCTTTCTCCACTCTGTTCTCCCTGCAGAGCTGTAGTATTATCCCTTAGTGAATTAGCAGACACTTCCAACCTCGCTGTGCCCTCCAGATGTAAAACTCTCTGAGCACAGTTTGTCACCACAGCTTGTGTAAGATGCACACAAACTCCTTACTGCACAGGTAGTTTTTCCCACAAGGGCTGGGAAGGGGAGAAAGTAACAATCCTTCTCTGACTTATTCTGCTATATTGTGGTGAATGGATCCATCTCCTGACAAGAAAACTCCCTTCCCTTGCTCCTTTCTATCAGTGCTTACACATGTTGCTGAGACAGAGGGTGAAGGACAGATCCTCAGGTGTCACACACTGTGCTGCAGAGCTCTTTCCCAAACTAGGATTTACTGAACCAGCCCGAGGATGACAATAAGTTGCTTTTCTTGACTTAGACAAGGCCCAGTGTTTAACAAAACATTTATGTTCAAACCCCATGTGGCTTCAGTTCAGAACCACTGTCTTTAACTGCTGGATCATCCTCCCAGTGTGAAGTTTTAACTTGTCACAGGATTTGCAGCAGCAGCAGAATTATTTTCTGCATTTCAGATGCTGTTGGCAGGAATAAATACAGGAGGTTTCCCATTTCTGCTCACTTTAATAACTCTTTCCTTAAGGATTGAACTGTGTCACCAAAGACAGCGGTGCTGGACATGATTCTCTGTGAGGGTGGTGCAAACACGGGAGATGAAGTTTGGGAGACACAGTTGACTTTGTGAGGGTGATAACTTGATACAAGTTATTTTATTTGCAGCATTCATTCTCCATATAGAATTTCCTTATGATGCTTAAGTGGAGATATAAAGAGTTAGAGAAACATGGAAGAGTCACTTTTCAGAGAACTCACTGTAACTTTGGTATAGGAGACAGCCTGTCCCTGGCTGGTCTTTGGAAAATAGATAACCAAGTTTTCACTTTGCAATAAAATGTAGGGATGTACATCTATCTTAAATATCTGCAAGGGCTTTTACTGCTCACATAGTTGAGTCATGTCTCATGATGTGTTTTTTAAGATAGTGTTCCTTTAACAGAGGTACTTGCTGCAAGTCCAAAATAATTAAGCAGCAAAAGACTGTCTTACTTTCAGCTGTGTAAATACCTTAAAAAATCTAATTCCCAGGATGCCAAAGGAAATTCATGCAGCTTGCAGGCTGCCCACCAGGCCAGTCTACCTGTTCCTGACCTTTAACTAAGAGGATCGATAGGATTCTTGCATATTGGCCAGACCACAGAAAAGTCAAAATCTGTGGAGAAGCGGTGAGTTGTATGAGGTCAAAAACCAGGTCATGGTCGAGCTGGGAATGCTGCTGAACTGGGCTACCTGTTGAGGAAAGAAAGGAGGAAATAGCCATGATGAAGAGGACCCAAAGGTGGTTTTCCAGGTTCCCAGTCAGAAAGGAGACTGTTCCACTAATTGGGTCTTAAAAGGTCTTTTCTATTCTGTTTAAATTCTTATAATATGCCCCTCACCGAGATGTGAGGGTGTCTGTCTAAGGATGTCTCTCTTTTCATCCTTTTCAGCTGTGTTTGTTTTCCTCTCTGCCCTTACCCATTCTTTGCAAGTTCATGAAGAGCATTCAGACCCCACGAGGGGGTCTCTACAGATCCCCTAAGAAGATTAAGCTCTCTGAATATTTCATGGCCCTGATTGACAGTTCTCGAGGACCTCTTGTAAGCCTGGCGCCCGTATTCTTGGTCAAAAAAAAAAGAGAGAGGGAGAGGGAGACAAGAAAATCACATCCACGGGAAAAAAATTGATCCTATGGGCCCGACCTCTGCTGACAGGAGGCACTTCACGGAGGCAGCTCCTCCCGGACATCTCCCCCTCCTTCCCCTGCCCACCAGCGAAATGAAAGGAAGGTAATGGGATTTTAAGAGGCGAGGAGCAGCCAGAGGAGGAGGTGGCTGTGCCCCCTCCCCAGTGCTTTGGCTCATGGCCCCTCAAGAGCCATTGTGCCTCCATCCCTGACTCATTCTGTGCCGTGGCTGCTCTTCCCTAACGAGCTGGCCCTCATTAGGGCTGAGCTGGGAGCCAGCCCTGCGCTCTCCGTTCCGCCCCATTAAGGGTTTGCCCCTGGTTGACAGCGGGGAAAGGGAGCCGGCGACCTGTAAATCCTCATCAGGCTGTTCAGAGCCTCCCTTCCCCCTTAATCGCCCCGGAATGGGCAGCTGAGAAGTTTCTCCTTTATTTAGAGAGGCAGGGCTGGGGAGATCCACTCACGTGCTGGGTTTGGGAGATGTTCCTTGGTGGAAACAGGAGGGGGAGAAAGGCAGAAACAAGCAGCTCCAAGCCCTTCTTGCAACTGGAGCACGGGGAGATCATTTACTGCTGTGTTTGCTGTAGATACCAGTGTCCCACTGCAGGGTCCCTGTTTCTCTGACCTGGTGCTGAAGCAGTAACATAGTCTGTTCTTGTAGCCAGATGACATTTAGTGTGGGAGCTGTTAAACTTACCTGAGAATTGTAAATCTCACTGGGGATAGGAGCTGTAACTACAGAAACACTGACTGTGACAGGCCCCCATGCAGCCACTTGCTGCTTGTTGACTCCAGAGGGTCACTGGGGGTTCTCAGGATCTGCCTCTCCTGGATAACCTGCTTCTGGGGCTTGTTTGAGATATAGGTGTAGGTTTCTTGGTGTGGCTTATGCAAACTTGGGCTCATAGGCCTTTTCTTCAGCTCATTTTCAGACCCAAGAGGAGCAACATAGAGGAGGATGCTTGCCAGGGCACACTGCAGTTCTGCCAAGTGTGTGACAGGAAGGAGAGGAGAGGGAGCTCAGCCCTTCTCGTTTTGAAAGCACTGGCAACAGCCATGGTTTTGACTTCCCGTGTTTTCTGAGTGTAAATTAAGCCATAGCAAGTCAACCTCCTACTTTACTCCTTGCACTGCAAGCATGGCATGTGAGGAATCCCTGAAGTCCTGCATTCCCTGTGCAGTGGTGGTCACCCATCAAGAAAGGTGGGTGCTCTGGTGGGGGTACATGAGCCAGATGGTCCTATCAGTGTTGTTTCTGGACTCACATTAGTGAGGATGGTTGGAGGGAAGGACAGAAAAAGGAGAGCAGTTAAGTCAGAGGCCTCTGCACAGCTTCCTGCTGGCAGGTTTATGAGAATCATCCCTGGTGCTGGGGGTGCTCCCCAAATGTGCTGCAAAGGGATTAAGGCCGTGCAGGTCGATGGAATGGTCATTGCTTGAGGGATTAGGAGACTCTACCAACTTCTGCAGTACTCTAATCTTTCCCATGCTCAAGACCCCAGAGTTGTTTGACTCAGTTTAAAGTTTCCTCAGAGATGTCAGACTTGCCTTCTCAGCCTGGTTAATCTGCAGCCTAACACAGATCTCTGTTAAACCTGAACATCCTTTCGGGGGGGTTCAGTGTTTCTCTGTGAGGCACAGCTGGGCCCTCCAGTAGCACTTTGGACCATGTGAGAAGGGCACTCTTCGAGGTATATGTACGATGCTACATGTCAAAGGCATAGACAATTTTATAAAGCATCTGTTGAGCCAGTAAGTTATCCAATAACATCACCTTTTAAAAGTAAATTATTTTTAACAACTGCCTGATGTTCCATTTCCTTGCAATACCACCATGCCAGTGCCATTCCTCAGTAGTGCTTATCCTGCCAGTGTTCTCTGGATGGGGTGTGCAGCTGATCTTGCTGCTCATTATTGTGGTTTGGGGGCAAAAGCAGAACACCTGGGTGTTTATAACCATAATAGGAAAGATTTGTATGCAAATAGAATCAAAGGAAGTGTGAGTTCTTGATTAGTCTCTCACCATTGGTATTAAGCCTTAGAAAGGCTCCATTGTTTGGGCACAATCTTGTCACCCTCAGTCTAGTCCTTGTGTCATTTGTCACTCCTGGCACTGCCCAGTGGAGCTCAGGGTCCCACCCCGTGCCCTGCCTGTGTGCTGGGAATGCTGGGCAGACAGAAAACCAATCCAGGACTGTGCCAGGGGGTTGGAGGAATTTAATCCTCTCGCACTGAATGAAATGATGGGACATGGACTAGACTCTCATCTTAACTGGAGCCACTGATGCAAAGTGGAAAGAACTAGAGAGACTTCTTCTTCCTACTCTGGTCAGGAAGAGTGAATCCTAGGTCTGGGAACTTTTTCATAACCTTTGAAAGAGAAAGAACCACACCCACAGTTTTTCTGCAGTGGGTACCATCTCTACAGACAAACCCCTAGATCTGAGGTCAGTGAAACCCTCTTTTAATCCAGATCTGCAGTATAAGGATTTTCTGTCCGGTTCCATAAAAGCCCTTCCTCTACTCAGCTGCTTTGTCAAGCTGAGCAGAGCAGCTGAGAATGACAGAGCCTGGAGACAAAGCTACCCCTGAGTCATTCCCAGCTCTGCCATGGTTTGCCCACTCTCTCATGGACACAGAGAAGGAGCTTTTCAAAAGTGACTGAATGCCTGCCATCCTCTTGTCACTCCTCTTTCAATTCCAGATGAGCAACAAATAAAGCAGGGGAGGCTGAAGGTCATTTTTCTTGATGGCAATCTACTGGCAGATTTGTGCTTCTCATCAGCCACACTATTTCATCTGTAAAAAGAGATTTTTTTTTTGTTGGAAGGAGTCTGCTGACCTTTGGGACTGATTGGGTGTATTCAATGCCCAGCTTTTAGGTATCTACCTGCACTGATAAGAGTAGGAGGCTCTTCCCATGTGCTGTTCTCCTGCTCTGAGTGCTCTGGAGAAGCCTGTTTGCCTCCCTCTTCTGTCTGCACAGTGACTTGAGGGAGAAATCCTTGCCTTGACTTAGAAAACTGGGGTATAAATAGGCAGGCAGTGAAAATATCCCTCAGTTCTACAAGCTCCTTTGCTTCAGGAGGGCTCCAAAGATCCTCATGTGCTGGGATGTTGCAACGGTCAAGAAAGTTCTGTGTCTTTTTCCAGAGGCAATTTCTACCTCTTCTATTAAGCACGGTGCTATATACAGATTATTGATAATATCTCATTTTTTTCTGGTCTAGTCATGCACAGGAAAATATTTACAAAGACCTGCCTCATCTTCTGTTTCTGGACACCTGATATGGTACAACATATTGCTCTGCACAGCTCTCCTGAGCTCCCTGCAGAACTGTGGGATAACACAAGCTGGAGGGGACTTTTGGAGGTCGTATGATCCAAGCACTGCTCAGAGAAGAGGGGAATAGCACTTCAGAATCCTGCTATCCATCCTTAATCCCACACAACTATCCCTTCCCATCAGGGTTTCCAAGAGTCGGGATTGCTGCCTCCTGCCAGCCCTCCCTGCTGGAGTGGGTTTTCTGAACTGAATGTGGCCAGAGGAGGCTGTGTGACCTCTGTGTGGGACAGAGCTGGGCTGGGTTTGCTGGAGGGGGGAGTGTCTCAAAATTCAAATTCATGCCACCCATCCAAGTGGAAAACTGCACAAAGCTGTAGTGCTGTGTATGTTTGAAAATGATTATCACAGTAACAGAAAACTAAGGGTTTTCATAAGGTAATGGAAAATCTAGGTTCCCTTTTGAAAATACTTATCCAGGTTCAAAACCAGGGTGGAATTTAAACTTGGTTTTTAGGGCTCTGGCATTTCTGGATAACTTTTTCCATTTTAATTTGTGGTTGGGAATAGAACCAGAAAGACCAAGATACCTCACAATTTATTCAAGCTTTTGGAGTTGTGAGCAGAAGTAAAAATGTCCTAGAAATCTCACACAAGCTCCTAATTTCCTCAAAGGTCTGGAGCCCAGTTTGGCAGAGCTGGGAAGCTGCAAAGGGATCTGTGTCGGTGGGGCCCTGTAAAGGCAGGATCAGGGTCTTTAATACATTTTCCCCTTCAGGTTGCACTTGTTGTTCCACAGAGTCCAAGCAGGTTGGGAGAATCACTGCCTCTGCCTTCCCTCATACAGGAGATTTTTCACTGAACGTTGTCAAAGGCCTTTGAGGGAGTGAAGACACCACCAGAAAGAAACACTGGCATTTTCACCCAAAAATGAGGGGTTTTTCTATAAGAAAAAGGATCACATTTACGTTTGCAGAGGCTGCATTTTGCCTTGAATAAGCTGGCTAAAACCTGGAGCTGAAATCCATAAACCTTTTCATCTGGGGAGAGAGAGATGCTTTTTAGATCTGTTTTGCCAGCAGTGAGAGCTGTAAATGTGCCGCGACCCGATGTGCTGTCAAGTGTAGGTGTTTGGAGGCATGTGGGGAGGAAGGAGTTAAGGACTCTGCTCCAAGAGCCATCCACAGCAGGGAATGACCCAGTTTAAAAGGGTTAACAGTATTTGGTTTTTCAGAACTATTTGTTATATCAAGTTAGTGCAGCAGAGGTCACACAGGTCACTGTGCCTCCCCCTTCCCTTTCCATCCCCAGCCCCTGCCCCGTCCCTTGTTTCTCCTCTAATCTGATGACCTCAGACACAGCTCTTTCCTTATGATGTTCTTGACAGCATCTTCAGACAATGTGCAGCTCGACGCCAGTTGTCTTTCCCCTTTTCTCCCGTCCCTCAGGAGAAAACCTGGGATGCTAAAAGGCACTTTGTGCAGTGGGGGAAAGCCTCAGCAATTTGTTCTGTGGTTTTTGGACAAGAGCAGCTCAGAAAACAGTTCTCCCTGTATGCATGGCTGTCTTTCCTCCCTGTGTGTGTATTTGTTTCTTCCTGTTTTCTTTTTTTGTTTGATGGTTTGGTTTGGGTGTTTTTTGTGTATTTTTTTTCTGTGTGTGATTAAATCCTCATTTATTTGCTGTACCTTCTGGTCTCTTCCATCGTGATTGCTGAGTGCATCTTGCTGAAGTTCTGAGCAGATGCTTTTTTGGGAGTACAAGTTAACATGTTACTGTGTTTGCAAATGGGAATGGGAAGGTTTGGCTGGAATTTGCCCTGGGTTTAGTAACCAAATGAGGTCAGATTTGTAACTGTGAGAGCTAAGTACAGAAAACCTTGCTGAGAGGGTTCCCATCCTCACCCCTCCCCTCTGCCACCTTCTGCCAACTGAAGCTTCTCTTAGATTTTGGTCTGTGTGTGTTTTATGACCTATTTTCAAAGGTACTGACGGTCCACTGAAAAGGAGACCCTCAGGTGCTTGGTGTCCTTTGAAAACCAGACTGGAATCAGGTGATAACCATAATACTTCTATATTTTTTTCATCTTACCAGCATCACTGTGTTAACTTTCTGTCACACCATCCCTGAGGAATAGGGTATAAACCACCCTATCTGATATGAAACAGGGAACAGTCTCATTCTCCTGCTTTCTCAGTTGCTTGTGTTGTATTTACTGTGTTTCTCCTTCTCCTCCACCTGTGCCCTCCATCCAGTCAGCTGATTTTTTTTTTTTAAAGACATTTTTTAAGAACGTTCCTTGCTTCTTATTTTATCCTGCTGCTCATTACGCAGGCAGAGCTCGAGGAGTTCCACATGCTCTTGGGGTTCAGCTTAGTAAGGGTGGCATGGACTGTTTTTCTTGGCTGGACAGGTTTCTGAGGAATGTGCTTTGCTTTTCTTAGGATGGGGTACTCTGGTCCTGGATGTCCTTAATCTCCTGGGGGAAGTGAATGGCCACCAACAAGCAACGGCTGGTGGTGTTAAAGCTGTTCCTTGCAGCCTTCCCAGAGCTGGGGAGCTGCCAGACCTCAGTGTTTTTAACAGATCTGAGGGATCAGTGAGAAAAAAATGCCTGTGCATATTTGCTTGAATTGAAAAGCAAATTGCAGCTCAAGAGTGTGTGTGTGTGTGTGGCTTGCCTTTGCTTCGTGGTCATGTTCAAGTACATCAGGGCTATTAGTGTGAATGTTAATTAGAAAGCAAAGTTTAAGGCTGTTGTAACTTTTTTATACTACAAAAAAAAAAAAAAAAAAGAAATGCAAGATTTTTAGTTCAGTCACCACAAATTGATGTATCTGGAGAGCAGTCACTTTTCAAAGTTTCATGTAACTGGCAAAAGCAAAATTCAAGTAATACATTTAATTGTCAGCTTTTCCAGTTCACAGCTTGCCTCTCTGTTGACATTTACAAAGTCCCTCTCCCAGCAGCACGAGCAGTGGCACAGCAATGGAAATGGTTATTTTAAGTTGCATTGCTTTGCTGGAGGAGTCATAAAAAATGTTGGCTAATGACCTTCTTCAGCTGAGCAACTGTTGAACCCACTGGAAGAAAATGTGCTGAAGTTTAACCTTTTCAGACTTTGGGTGGAACATTCCTGATGTTTCCATTACCCAGGATAGTGCAGGTCTTGAAACCAGGAACTCTTATGTTTCAGAGCTTTGTTCTAGACGCTCTGGGAGGGTTCCAAATCTTTGCTCCAGCACCTGCCCAGATGTTTCAGGCTTTCTAGGCAGTCATGGGGTTGCTGTGTCATTTATTATGCAGTTCTCTTTGCATCTCACCCTTGGCCTCGGGACTGCAGGTTTTTGGAAGCACAAATGTGATGGAGAAAAGGAGTATCTGGAGACATGAAACACTTTCAAGTTTTGTGGTTTGTTTTGGTTTTTTTTTTTTTTTTTTTTTTTTTTTTTTTTTTTTTTGTTTTTTTTTTTGGGTTGTTTTTTTGGGTTTTTGTCCTTAAAGAAAAAGGCAGGACCCTCTTCTGTCATTGCAGCATTTGTCTTACCCCCCAAGCCATCAGGGCTGCAGGACGCTGTTGTAACAGGGAAATTCCAAGTAACGGAAGATGTCCAGTTTCTGCAGCGGGGGTGGGAGAGCATCAAAACAGGAATGGGAATTGGCAGCAGGAGCTCTGAAAGGCCAGAAGTTTCCAGCTCCGAAAGACAGTGGGAGAGGAAGTCAGTGAGTGCAAAAGGATTCCCTCTCTCCCCACCTCTCAGCCCCCACCCTCTGTCCTTCCTCCACACCCCACCCGGGGAGATGGGAGAAGAAACTTGGCAAGCCATCTTGTCGCCAATCAATCTGTGGTGTAACAATTAGCACTTAAGCAGCACTCACGCTAAACACAGGCTCAGAAAACACTTAAAAAGGAAAAGAAAAAAAAAAAAAGACACAACAGCCAACAAACCAACAAACCCCAAACCCCAACAACACAACAACGAGAGGGGAAAGCTGGAACAGATCAATGCCACGCCAACCAGGAGGCACCTAATACCCCATTATTGACGGGGGCGCTGGCGGCGGGCGCTCCCCGCGCTCGGCAATTAGAGAGCGGCAGCGCTGCCGTGCAGGCAGCCCCACCGCAGGAACGCACCCCCCCGCTGCCCACCGCGTCCCCCCAGAGGTGTTTGATGACAGCTTCATTTGTTAGCGTGATCCCAATAGCTGCCGGCGCCGGCATCCTTTCCATTACGGGAGAGTGCGAGGGGAGCCGGGCAATGGGGCCGCTCCCCCCGCGCCCCCGGCCTGCGGTAACAGAATCCAGTAGACACGGAGTCTGTCTGTGCGCTGGCTAAATTGATTGTAATGGCTTTCTTAACGTGCTGAAAGAGCCGACTGTTTTCTCGCCTCTAAGAAAGGCTGGAGGAAGGAGGGAAGTGACTCCAGCGGCTGCGGCGCAGTGGATGAAAGTAAACTTTTGTTTAGTAAAGCCCAGCCGACTGCAGACTGTCTCTGGCCTTTCAGCCAGCGCTCAGCAACGCTGTGCTTCAGAAGAAAGGAGAGGGGGCAGAAAACAAACTGTCAGCTTCCTGCCTTGGCTCTTGCTCCCATAATAACCCCACTGGTCTGGCTGCACTTCCCAGAAGCTCGCTGGAAACCTCTTAGTGGCGTGGGGTCTGTTTGTAGAAGGTGCCCGTAGGGTGAGGCTTTCCAGGGGAATTTGTGCACGTGCAGGGCAGGGCATATGTGCTTTTAAATGCTGGGCCAGGCTGAGCCTTACCTCAGAAGGGTGTGGTGTGCTTAGGAGGAGCTAAGCCAAGCCTGGAGAAGGTAATGCCTCCTGAAGAGTGTCCAGACAGCATCTGCTATTGATAAACTGGTGTTTATCTGGGAGGCCGAGAGCCATCCTGAGACCTCCCAAGTGGAGAGATGTGTCCCCTGTCAGGCTGTCTGTGCGGTTGGATCAAACCATCCGTCACTCACTCAGAGCTGTTGTCAGGGCACACCCAGCAGGTGCCACTCAGGGGCTGGAGCTGCACACAGAGCTCTCTCAGGTGTGTGCAGCCTGTCCTGCTCCGCAACCTGGCCGCTTTTATCCTTGGAGAGTCATTGGGTAGTACCTGAGCAGCCTTTGGCAACAAAGCAAAGCAGCTGACACACAGATGTTTGGGCTTTCCTGGGAGGCAGTGCATATTGTCATAGCTCCATTCAGGTGGTGTGGGCCATCCCCACCCAGATGTGGGGCTGGGGGACCAGAGTCTCATTCCTCAATTGCTCATCTCTAGAGATAAGCTTTGGGTCCCTCTTCCCTTTCCATGGAATGATTCTCCTAGAGATACCACAGACTGTAGATACCACAAAGGATGAGGAGGCCCAGACACCTGGAGTGCGTTGTTAGGGAAGAGGAAAAGGATAAAGGTTATGCTGTAGTGGTGTCGCTCAGGTGGTCCCACACCTTCACCCCCTTGCCTGGTTCAGAACTTGTATTTATTTTCAGATCTCGTGAGCAGAGCAAGGGGCTGCAAAGTCCAGCTCCTCGTGCTGCTGTAACCAGAAGCTGCTCTCTGCTTCTGACCAGGAGGCTTTAAGATGATGCCAGATGGGGCCACTAAAGCTGTGCAAACAATAAGGAGCACATAGGGGAGTCTGTTAATGGGTTTCTTTTGGAAGCATCAGCTGGAGCTGCTGAATGGGGCACATGACCTATTAAAAAAAGCCACTTGAGAAATCTGTATGACTGCTGAAACGATGGGATTTTTTTACCTTCCCTGTCTATGCCAAGCCACTAAGGGGCTGACATGCTGGATGCTCACACACTTGTGTCTGCAGCACTTGCCAAAACACTTTATGGCTCGTGCTCGAAAGCTCTGAGATCCATGGGCTGGATGAAGTGTCCCAACCACACTGGGGAAGCCACATTTAAGGAGGTGGCTTCCACAGAAGTGTTGTTTGATTACCACTTCTGGGAAGGGGGAGCCTACTGTTAGTGCAGACTCTTTCTGTGGTCACAAACCAGCATTTTACGTGGAGAACAAGTAGCACAGTTGGAGTTGGCTGACAGAATGCTGTGAGTGCAGAAGTTCCTCAGCCCTGGGTTCTGGGGGGGGGGTGTGGTCAGGGATTTTGGTACAGCTTGGCAAAGCTGTGGGTTTGAGCTCACACAAGGATCAGCTCCTGCTTCACTTTTTGAAGGGAAATGTATAGTTTAAGTCTCGTGCGGTCCCAAGGAAGTCTCATTACATCAATATGATGAATGAAGAAGCTTCGATTTATTGAACATTACACACATTTTTTATACAGTTTCTTTCAGTTCAA
>JAWWES010000037.1:4788370-4856847 GCA_035583135.1 Lophotriccus pileatus | reverse complement strand
TTTCCATCTCTGAGGCCCTCTTTTATTCCCACAGTTCGATCTACTCTGGCCTAAACCTAAAAGGTCTCTAATTCTTCCCACAGAAATGCCTCTACCTGCAGTGGCCAGAGGAAAAATGATGTGATGGAGAAGTGATGTGAAATAAGAACATACAGATATGCTCCTTAGCAGAATCCAGATCTTAAATTGCTCCAGGCTGTGAAAGCATTTTCAGTTGATTTTTTTTTTGGAAGAATACTCCAACACCCTGGCTTGAGTTTGAGCACAGGGATGATGACACAGGGGAGGATCAATCCCGTGGTCTGCACTGTGTGCTACTTCATTGGATGGGGCTTGAAAGAGGAGAATTTCCTGAGAAAATGTCAAACACTAATTTCTCAGTTGAGATTTGACTCACTCTGCTTGATTCTTTACTATCTGAAGCACAGTCTTATGATTTCATGATGAGTGGGTCAGTCATCTTGCAATGCCATTCAAACAAGGTGAGAATGGTTGAGTCTTCATTCCCGTGAGGATGCAAGGCTTGTTCTTTTCAGGTGACCCTCTCCTGAATGGTGCTGTGGTATTTATTTCATAGATGGTATGATAGAAAGGGGTTGATCTTGCTGTGATAAAGGAAACAAGAATAGAATCTGCCTTGGAGAACAGCTTTAGGAAAAGCATGAGGTGAAACATTACATCTATGCGTGTCTGTGCACAATACTGGAATAACCATGGGAGAGGAAGGGGAAGGAAAGGGACTAGCAAGAGCAGGGCTGATCCATGGGGGAAAATGAGGTGGGAGCTGAGGGACAGTGACCTCAGTGACCAGGGTGCAGTCCCACAGTAGTGGGGCACTGATGGCAGGGTTGGTGACATCAACACCTTCCATTCCCAGTCTGATTTGCGCAGAAAAATGCAAGGAGTGAATCGTGTCTGAGGTCCAGCCAGCAAATCAGGATCAGCAGAGGACAGGCAGGACACAGGTATTTGTGTGTCACAGCTCAGGCAAGAGCTGGGGGCCTGGAGCTCCAGGACCATGGAGTGGAGGTACCTGGATGGTGTTCCCAGGAGAGGCTGTCCAGGGCTCTTGAGATCTGTGAAAATATTCAGGGCTTGAAATTTGGTGCCTGCATCTCTGCAGTGATGCCTCAGCTCACTGCTGCACAGACTGAGCTACAGAGCAGTTTGAAATGGCATGAGATGCTCAACCAGCTTGCTGGAGACACAAAAGGGAGTGTATGGTTTGAATTGTGAGTGTGTTTTGTCAGATTCTCAGGAATTCAGTGACAGACCATTACATTCAGCTTGGAGACGAACTTGGAATATTTCACATGGCAAAATCAAATCTCCCTTCAGACTAGTGGTGCTTTACACTGGCATGGCAGACAGAAAATTTCACTGTGCCAGAACCTCCTGGAACACAGATTTGTCTCACTTCAGAGGTGTTTTCTTGAGTCTTTGTAAGCAGCAGTAAAGAACTGATAAGGGAACTTTCCCTGTGTCATCATTTCTCCTTGCTTTTGGTGTGTGGCTGTAGCCAAAAGAGGGAAGAAAGTCTGATCTAGTTCCTAAATCTCCAAAAGGGGGAATATGCCATTCTGCAAATCCTTCAAGTTCTTTTGCCTGGGAGCCTTTCCCATCTGACAGGAAACCTCTCCTGAAAGAAAATCAACTTGAAGTGTTTTCCCTCCCATTTGCCACACCTTCCAACTTTGGTTGCTGAGAGGAGAAGAGAAAGGCTTTTAACACCATCCAGTGACCCAGCCCTAAGTACAGTCTCCTGGATTTGATCTAGCTGGGGAGACAGGAGGTCAGCTCCAGGGGCCAGGAAAAGTGAGAGAAACCATGTCACCAGGCTGCTCCCGCCGTGTCTGAGTGGTGAATGATGAGCGTGTGACACGGGAGAAGGAGCGAGGGTGCTCACCTGGAAAATGTTGCGGGGAGCCTGTCATGGGTGTTTAAGTGCTGACAAGATGTGTCTGAGATATCCTTGCAGTGCATTTAGGATGAGGGTAACCTCTCCCGTGGTTCCTGGTTCAGAAGGGAAGTTGCTGCCCTGGTTCACAGAGGGGGAACGAGGAGCAGCTTGATGGGGGGACTGAAGTTCAGTGTGGAGTGCTGCTTTCCTTGGGTGAGGACTGAAAGTGCAGCTGATGGTGATTTAATCCTGCCATCATCCTTTAATCCATGGGTCTGATCCCAAATCAACCCTTTGCCCAAACAGGTTGTGCAGCAGCCTCTGCTTCAGGAGCATCTCCGGATCAGTAAATCCTTGGATATCCAGTAGTGACTTCTCTCTGAGTAAAATATCCGTGGGGTGAATGAGCTGCCCTACCCGTGCACCTTTCAGTGGTCAGGTGTAACCTGTGTTACCTCCAGGGATGTCACAGGTCAGGTTGGGGATGGCATTGGGCAAATCCGATGTCCTGATGTAGCAGCTGCTGTGCCAACATGTAACAGGAACATCAGAGCAGCTCCTGGTTTTATGGTGTAGAGCACACACACTTCCAGTGGCTGTGGTGTTGTGTGTGAGGCAGTGAAGGCTCATCCAAGCTAAACTGTTGTGTTTGTGTCTGGAAAAACGGTGCAGCAGTGAACACAGTGCAAAGCTATTGGTGCTGCTGCTGAGCTTTCCCCCTGGTATCCCAGCGAGCCTGTTCCCGGTCAGCTCCATCCTCTGTGTCCTGCGCTCTGCTCAGCTTTGGAAATGGTCAGGAATGTGCAGGGCGATTATTTGGCCTGACAGTTAAGGACCAAAGTCAGGCTAGAAGTTTTAGTCCTGTGAAGGAAAGGAGTTTGCTTTTAGAACTCCATTTTCTATAGTACAATGTAATTGCCTTAAATAAGGTCTCACTGGACCTTAGCATGAATTGCCCATGCCCTGTCAGCAAACACACATGCACTATGGAACAGGAAGTGTCTTTTAAAGAGGTAACCTGTCTAATAATTCTGGCATCAGTTTAAATTGTAAAGTGAACTGACTTCCTTGCAGTTTTCCTGCTTAGGATACGAAAAAAAGAAACAGAACCAGATCCTGATCTGCAGCAGGTCTTTTCCATTGATGTGTCATCAACCCTTCCGTGATATCAAGGTTAAAAATTGACATTTTCTACTACTTATACAAGGGCAGAAATTTGAATCTGTTGCTGTTTCTGGTCCTTTGTTTGTTTGTTTCTCACACCATTAATTGCTTGCCTTGTGTCCTTCTGCAAGAGTCAGCGGGGAGAGCTTGGTAATGTTTAGCCCTTGAGCCCGACCTTCCAATCCCTGCAAAGTCCAGAGGAGAGGAAAGAGTTTTAACTGGACTTAATTGGGGTCGTCTTTGCCCATCAGCCTCGTCCTCCTCAGCACCTGGGGGGTTTGAGCTGGGCCCCTGCTAAGTGGTGGAGAGGAGAAGATTTCTCCACGTCAGAGCCGGGCGGCTGTCACTGCGGCTTACTGGGCAGGCAGGGAGATGGTGCCTGCAGGAAACAGAGATGGTTCCCACCTGTCCTGAGCTAATGAGGATGTTTCTGATGTCAGTAAATGTTTCCTGATCACAGCAAAGGGCCTGTAATCCTCACGACCCGCTCAGGAACAATAGGCAAGGAGAAGAGGTGGGAGACAGAAGTGGAGGAATTGGGGATTAGGATGAAGGTGAGACATGGAAGAACAGAGAGGAAATGGAGGTATTTGAAGAAAGGAAGAAAAAAGACAGGGAAAGAGCTAAGGAAGGAAAAGAGAAAGTACAGCACATGGCAGAAAGAGAGAAACCCAGGATGTCTGGATGGTGATGCAGGTAGGAAATGGAGAAATATATGGAAGGGCCTGAGATGAGAGGTAGTGAGAGCACTTTGGAGATGGACCAGAGGAAAAAGAGATACAGGAGTATGGAAGGAAGCACTAACAGGTGGAGAGATGTGCTTAACCAACACATCCTTTGCACAGGACAGTTCGAGAAGCCTGGAGTGATGAAGGATGGGACAAAGTTTCTAAGAGGAATCTTGGCCATAAAGAAGATAATGGAAAACAGAAGGAGAAAGTACTTCTGATGAACCAGATTTTTAATCCTACTCTTGAAGTATCTATTGACTGAGGGGAAAAAATAAGGCATCTGTTTCCAGTTAGAAGATGGGAGAAGAAGTGCAAATGGGCAGGAAGCCTGAGCCAGGCACTGTGTGGTAGTTGCTGGTGGAAGGACTTGCAGGATGGATGTGCCCCAAACACACCCTGGGAGGGGGGGAGGAGTGAGAGTCAGGCAGCTCTGGGACTGCTGGAAATGGAGATGAGGGGCTTTGAGCTTACCTGCTTGGTAGACTTGGCCTTGGATGGTCATATCCTCTGTCTAAAATCTGACAATATTTTTCCAAGAGAAGCTTGGAAGTAGCAGCGACATTTTGAATGTCTGGCCTGGGAGCTGAAATGGCTCTTTTTTTGGTAGAAATGGAGCCAGGATCTGCACTCTGTCAGTCTTGGACTCTGGGCAGGTGTTTCTGCTCTCAGAGGACACCACTAATACAAAGGCAATTTTACAGCTATAAATGTGTGTGTGTGTGTATATATATATATAAAAATATATATAATATTATATGAGATATATATTAGGTAGGATATAAAGGAGAATTTGATCCAAATAACTCTGAAAATCACCATTTGACTCTATGTGACCAAGCAGAGCACACATTGTGTATTCAGTTCTACTTCTTCAGTCACGGACCAAGAAAAATGTCCATAATTCATTTTGGTTTGTTACTTTACAATATAAACATCAAGAACTTTCTGCTATTACAGAAGGTGTGGAGTTTGAAGTGGTATTTTTTAACAAATATTATGGTAAAGTTGGGACAATACTGGTGTATCTGTGGGAGCTGTAAGTAATTCCAAGAAATTCCCAGAATTCCCAAGGCTCTTTGGAAGGGAGGAGAGCTGTAGAGAGTGTTTGTTGGCAATTTCTTCCTTCTTCCTCACTGTATTCCTTACTCACAGCTGAAATGCTTAAGCAGAAATTTTAAGAGCAGAAATGTCTATTAGGCTAATGTAAGCTGAGCAAAAATGTAACAGGGGAATGAACTTCCCTCAGGAATTCCACATCAATCTTACCATTTCCTTACTGCCAGCATCTCGGGGAAAACCCCCAATTTTGAAATGCAGTACAGGAGATTCCATTTTAAGTATTGAACAAACCATGAACATCAACTCCTGAGTGCCCTGCTGGGGTAGCAGCTCTCACCTGGGACTTACAGGCAGAAGCCAGGAGCTGCTGCAGGAGATTTACCTGGGAATGTGAGGCACCTCAGTAATTGCAGGAATAAAACTACGGCATTATAGCCCTTAAAAATATGCTTAACTCTCACAGCCACCCCCTACTCCTTTATCCTTTAACATTTCTTGTGTAAGTACCAACAGGTCCTGCTCACACATTTTTGCCAAAATAAGGTTTGGGGTTACTTTTTTCTCTCTCCCAAGAATAATATATTCTACTATCAACATTTTCTATGTGCTGATGTGGCTTTAAATTCCGTGAAAAAAATGTTACTTTGGAAAATTGATTCTTCCCTTTCCTGGTATCGTGTTTACAAGTGTTTTCCATGTTTCTGTTGGTTTTAAGTTGCAGTACTTGGAATAACTGTGATTGATACATGATTACATTGAGGGTGTGATTTATCTCATTGTGGCCCAACTGATGATCCTCTGCTGTCCGAGGAGATCAGCAGCTCCAAAGCACCCTTCAGTTCATCTTAAAATAGGTGTCAAAGCAGAAATGACTCCTATTCAGAGTCACACTGTCCTGTTAAAAACAGGAAGACACTTGAATCCACACAAGAAGGACAAATATTTACAGTGGTGCTAAGTAGCCGTTGTCCTTCAGGGGTTTAAAAATAAAATGAAAGCAGAGAGAATTCCATCAAAGTACGTCCTGTTGTAGCACCGGGAGCAGTGTGGAGTTCTGAAACCGGGTACAAAAGCCACAGGGTTTAAGAAGGGAATTTTAAATGAACTGGGAACACATGTAAACATTTTTCTTCTGTATTAAAAATTATGGAATTTCAGTCTTAGTAGGTAAATAAAACTGTTACAGTAGAGCTGTGCAGTGCTGCAGTGGCACAGAGGAGTAACTCCAGTCAGGTCTGCCAATTATCCTCCTGGTTTCCCAGCATTTGTCACTGGCCAGGAGCAGGGATAGGAACCCACCAGCTCGTTTCCTAACCCAGTTTAGTCCCGAGTAAAGGACAGGTTATTAGTGTTATTCCCCACCAAGAGCCGGTTCTCCCCTGTGACATGCCAGTGGGTTGGATGCAGGGAGGGTTTTCCTGGAGCTGTCCTGCCCTGGCCCTGTGAGGAGCTGGGCCATGTGACAGTCCCAGCTGAGCCCTGGGGAGGTCAAAGCCACACAGCCCCAGAGTTTCAGACCCTAAAACTTTCAAACAGAGACGTTGGGGTCTTTCTCTCCTGCCCAGCCCCTTGGGCTGCCCTCCCCCTTCTCCCTCCGAAGGAGCGTGCGGTGATGGAAGCGGACAAGGCAGGGAGTCAGTCCCGGGGGATCGGAGAGCCTGGGAGGAGATTGCCCGGAGCGGCAGGGAGGACACAATTACTGCAACCACTGTCCAACCAACCACGGCCAGGAGACTCCACTTAATCTAATTGAGTGTGAAGGCAGGCTGGAGACACAGGACCCGCTCCTGCAGCCCCCCCTGCCACAATATAGACACTATTGGCTGCTAATTGGCGCCAGTGGGCTGGTGCTAATTGTGCTGATGTCTTGGGCTGAGGACAGGCATGTGAGGGATGGAGGGGTCTGCTGGGAATAGGAGGAGGGGAGAGCCAGGGAGACAGTGGTCATACAAGTTGGAACGGGGCTTTAATTTCATATCAAATATTTAAGTAAGTGAGTGAACTCTCTTTGTGGTAAGCCACAAAAGGCCTTGGGGAATAGCACCCCCCAGCCATGAGCTGTCTGAAGGGCTCTGCTCCTCTTCCTCCTTAGCTTGGTTTAATTAATTGTGAGAATTGCTAACCAATCTTTATTCCTCCTCATATCTCCTCTGCTTTCTGCCATTGTTGCTTCTTCATTCTTTATTTCCAAGATCCAGCTTTTCCAAGTCCAGGGCCGTCAAATATTTACTGGCCTTCGTGGCACAGAAATTGTGGCTGAACAGAGTGACAGCTCAGGCTGTGATGGTGTTCATCACCCTCAAACTGGACAAGGACTGATTGGTGCATGCAAGGCCAGGATGAGCAGTGGTGACTGTGTGCTGTCTGCTTGTAAAGCTCCAGCCAGACTTCTGGAGGTGCAGGTTCCCCAGGTGTTGGTCAGACTTGCTCACATGGGAAGTGTTGGTGTGTTAAATGCACAGATAGACATGGAAAAGTTAAAAGCTGGCATTGGAGACACAGAGCATTCCTGCCTTTCAGGTGGGTTTGACAAAGTGTGTCTGTCCTCTGTTGTTTCCATGCTAGGACTTAGTTGTGATAATTAGACAGATAAAAGGTCACATTTCTTGCTGTAAAAAAGTACAGCTTTTAGCTTTATGCTAAGTTAGAGCTGTCCCAGTGCCCTGCCCTGCAGCAGGAGCAGGGCTGCTGTTGGCAGTGGCAGTAAAGCCCGGAGTTGGGTTTGCAGGAGGCAGGTGAACTTTGGTGTTTTGGCTATTTGATCGAGGCTGATCAGATTCCATTTATATAATTTTCCCTGCTGACTGTGCCAAAGTTCTCAGCCTTCATCTGCACAGGTCCTGAAGAGCAGGTCTTTGTTCCGGCACAACTTGCTGATACAGAACTCTTTGTTGTTGGCTTGAGTATTTTCCCCCCAAATCCTTTGTTCCCTTTGTGCTCCCAGAGAATTTTGCTGCCATATAATTTGTTCTTCTAGGATGGAGATTGACAAGGGCAGAGAGTGATACCCTACAATATATCTGTATTATAAATAAATTATTATTTAAAAATACATGCATACATCAATTTTTAATGTGGACAGGCCGAGACAGTGTGATGTGGGAAGCAGGGCCCATCCACAGGTACCTGATCCCCTCCTGGCTGGGGGTTCCTCTCATCTTGTTTGAGTAACCTCAAGTAATTCTGAGTCACCTTTGAAAACAAACCTTATTCCACTGAAAGCAATTATTTTCTTTCTTAGTTTGCCAATTAGTTTTCAACACAATCAAGGCTGTAATATGGGTCATTCCTTCCCAAAGGAGGGGAAGGAAAGGTGTGATTAGGGGAGTGAGAGAGAGAGCAATGATTGGTGTCTTATTTTTATTAGAAATCACAAGACGTTCCTGTCCCCAATTCCTCTTAAAAATGGACCATAATTGTAAAAATCACTTGGGCCTTGCAGTGCTGCACAAACCAATGCATAAATAGCTTTAGAATTAGGATCTTTGAGCTGTTGTAATTGTGTTACATGTCACACGAATGTACCACAGTGATGACTTGTTTGGCCTCAAGGCACTACTGCTATAAAATGTTCAATATTAAATAATAATTACAAAAAGTACTTTAATAGGTTCTCTGGGTAGGATGTTCTGAGTTCATAATATAACTCACAGGCCACTGAATTCAGATAACAGTTTCAACCTAAAATTAAATTTTAATGTACTGATATCTAGGCAATTTTAAGCTTTTTATAAATTATCACAATGTGCAGATTCTTGGGTGAAAGGCTGAGGCATCCAAAGTTCTCTGCCTCTTTCTTCCTCTCAAAATGTAAGCCCAGAACTGATGGATGAGGCCTTTAAGCTCCTTTGACAGCACGTCACTTTTGCTAAGGCAGGCACAAAGTGAGTGAAAGCTCTGCAGTGATTTGTTTCAAAACCTGAGTTCCAAATCCCAGGCTCATGAACAATCAGTCTTGTCTTACCATCAAAACACTCCTACCTCTTCTGTGCAGACACCAGCCTCTAGAATGTGGCATCCTTAGGATAGCCTGTAAGCTTGGGAGAACAGCAAACCCTTGGAGGGCAGGGATATATCGGGCCAGACTTGTACCAGCTACAAAAAGATGCTGTACATGGCTTTTCTCAGTTCACTTTTCTCCTTCAGAGGAGTTCAGGCCTTGTGAGGGTTCATCAGATCCTTTTCTCAGAGGATGTGACATTTCACTCCAGGGCTGCTGATGGATCCTGCAGGGTGTACAAAGTACCTTTAGCACCAGAGCTTGAATTCTGCTTATTAATTGCTTGTTTTCCTTGTCCTTCTGGATGTAACTCTGCAGTGCAGTGCTGAGACAACCAGGCTGGCTCCTAAAAAATGCAGTGGCCTGGTTGGTAGAAGCCCTTCTAAGACCATGCTCATGTTCTTTCCTTCCTTTTCCTTCCTTCCTTCTATTGTGAGTTTTTGTGCTTTCCCTTGAGTCAGCACTGATGATCTCAGAGAGGGGCAGTAAATCAGCTCCCTGACCCAGCTGAGAGCTCAGATACCTCCTTTATTCTGTCTCTTTTTTTTTTAATTTTCCTAGTTTTGCTCTGCAGATTTGTAGATCAGAAAGCTGAGCTGGCTGGCTGGGCAGTGGTAGGACACTAGTGCTGATGGAAAAAAAGCAACAGGAACACGTAGTTAAGAGCACTGAGACTGTCCCTTTGTGGCCTTTGTTTGGCTTAATCCAGCCATAAACTTAATCCAACAAGTGCAGTTTGTTTAATCCAAACACCCCCTGCTCAACCACAGTGTGGGGATCAAGTCACAGAGGGCTGGGCTCACTGAGCTCAGCTGGAGTTGAATAGGTCATAATCTGTAGTGATGTCACTGAAAGAGCATCACTTAGGATGTGCTGAGAGGGATCTCCTTGCTCCATGGCTCCTGGATCTGAGTCAGGAAACATTTCCTTCTGATGGACTCGTGAAGTGCTTCCAACTGGGCATGGACTGGTGCTTTGCTGAGGAGGACTGGACAGGCTGTTACCTGTCAGAGGGAACATCAGGCTGAATGTCTGTAGGGCTATGGGGCCCTGGGCAGGGTCTCTCTGGCACTTCTGTCCTCTGTCAGCTTCCAACTGTAGCACAAGAGACAGCCCAGAGCTCATAATTCACATCTTCAGGCATGAAACTCCCCTTTGGCATCGCACTGAGTCTGCGTTGAACCTTTGAATCTGTCTGACTGTGCTTTAGGGAAAGAGAATATCCTACAAGCTTCCTCCTGTTCAGCCCAGGGGGTGTGGGGGGTTATTTCTGTGAGAAAACAGATGGTACTTTTCACTGTTCTCTGAATTGGGAGAGCAAGAAAAGCTGCCATTCTAAGGGATTCAAGTACCAGCAACTGTTTCCTCACTTTTAATGGGTTAATACCCCAGAACAAAACTAATCCAGAGTCTCTGCTCACTTCAGCAGGCTTGAAATTGGGGCTTTAAGCAGAGGACAAGGTGATTTCTTCTCTTTGTAATGTCTTCAAGAGGTCAGTGCCAAGTGTGGGAAACTGAAGAACTGAACATTTCTGTCAATGTGGGTCTTATTTTTCTTACTTCAGAGGTTTTCTGCAATTTATCTTGCAGCACTGCTTTGAAAGGCAACTGTGACCAAAGAATAAAGGGAAAACCCCAATTCCTCTGGCTTAAATTGCAGAATACTTTTCCTTTAAAGCCTCTCCCTCCATCCCAAGCCTTCCCTCTGCACACACATTTGAAGTGAACTCATTGGTGCTGAAAGAGATCGGTTTGACAGGGCTGATGATTCACACCTTCTGTTCAGCTTCCTCTCCAAACCAGCACAGGCTGAAAAAGGAGAGGTCAACTGCTTTAAGTAAGGCTGTGATTGCAGTAATTTTGACAGGGTAGGAAGTATCTGAATCCAGGACCTCATTCTTCCATTATCCAGTGGAAAAATCTGCTCCCTGTGTATTTTGTTGTGTGTGATTCAGGTGAGACACTCAATGCAGACCTCAAAATGTGTCCTGGAGTCATCTCTGGCTTCCCTTTTAGACAAACCGGTTCTCACTGAGACACTCAGGCTGTGTGATATCACTGCTGTGAAGGCTCACTTTCACTGCCCTGCCATAAGGTAATTTTTACATGGTGAATAGCTATTAATTGCTGCTGCTTTAGTGTCAGCACACAAAAACACTCTCACTGAGAGCCGGAGCGCTAAACGGGGTGGATGTTAATGGCCAAGGAGCTCGCTGGGGTGGAAGGACTGAGGTTTGCTGAGTGCCTTTGCAAAGCAATAAAATGAAAATGCATCTCTGTACTCGGAGCACGAAACAGCACAACAAACACAACTGGGACATGCAAGGCCACAACCCAGCTGATGGATGGGCAGTCCCTGCTGGCCACGCTGAACATTTTCCTCCTGGAGGCACAGACACCAACATACAAAGTGTCTCTTACACTGGTTGGTTTGACCACTGGATGTAGAAAAGTGGGAATTAGTGTCTGTGTGCACCAAACGTGTCCATCCCTGTGCTGAGGCCACGTGCAGCTCACACGGGCGCAGCATGCAGAGTTTTCCCTTCCTTCCTCCTGGAATAAAAAATCCCATTGATTTTTACTCTTCATGCTTCCGTTCCCAGCTCTGGCTAACAACTGCCACTGCTGTTCCTCGTCAATATTTGATGAGCAGGGTGAGGTGCAATGGAGAAGCCCTGTGAGTTTCTCCTCCTAAATGGTCTCCGTGAGGGTTGAGGTTTTTGTGGCTGATGTTTATTTTCTCCGTCTGTTTTCCTCGGTTGGTTCACAGTGTCCTGAAGGTGACTGCTGCTAAAAGAAAGGAGAGAAATAGGGCATCTCCCTCCCCCCTGCCCCTTTCCCTGTTCATGCCTGTATCTCTCTGTTTGCACTCCTGAGCAGGCTCGTGGATGATTTTTGGGGGGGGTTGAGTTTTTAGATCCTCTGTGAAATTCAGCAGCAGTGAAAGGCCAAGCGACACTCGTCTGTACGTAGTCGACATAACCTCTCCTTAATTAGTTTTTCCCAGGCTTTATCCAGCTAAGTGTTCTCAGGAAATGAGCTCTCATTTTGAAAATTATCTTTCAACTCACACAATTAATGATCACCCCAGTACCTTCCTAAACTGTGCCTAAAATAAGAGTCACTCCAGAACAGAGTGGCATGCCTTCAGGCCGTAGCTCTGAGTTACAACTCTTCATTTATTCCTCACTTGCTGTAAAAAAGAAGTTTCCGTAGTGCCTAAGAGAGAATCTTGTTTTTCTTGTGCTTAAGCAGCTACTAAAACTTACTCTGTGCATGTCAGCTTAAGTCAAAATAAGGTCAAAGGGTTCATTCATTACTAAAATGAGAATTCAGTGCTTTGCTTGAAACAGCATTTCTGAAAATACTTTTCGTTCCAAAGAGCTAATCTGAGTTTACAAGGATGGAGTCCTTGAGTGCCATTACCTGGAGAGCAGTACCTGAACCATGACAGTCACAGTTTCAGTGGTGACAGTGTCTGAGAAGCAAACAAGGCCATGCTCGGCAAACGCAGCAGAGGGAGGGTGTGAAATCTTGGCACACTGGGAATGCTGGGCCATCATCATGGGGGGAACAGCCTGCCAGCTCTCCAGCTCGGCATTTGCCACCTGATTTCTGGGTTGGTGAGCACAGGCACTCAGGTCCTGGGTGCAGTACAACCCCAGCAGCTGGGATCAGCTGGGCTGGGCTGCTGGCATCCCATAACGTGGGATTTTCAGAATTACTGCAGGGAGAACATGCCTTGTTCCTGTGCCAGTTTAATTCTGACTTCAAATTGGAAGCTCTGTGTAAATAAAATGCAACCTAGAAATTGAGGAAGACAGGACTGAGAAAAGGATGGATGGACCTTCCTTTTCAGTCCCTCTGTATTGCTGGAATATGTTCTTTGTTCTTACAGCTCAGCAAATTCTACACAGAAACCATAAGGTGAAACTAGAAGATAATGATTTTCCTTGGTCACATATCACAATGGGATGATGTTAGCAGTCATTATTCCTGCATTTCTAACATCCCTCCACCTCCCTGGGGGGCAGGGGTATCCTGTGAGTCACTGCATTGCTCTGGGGCTGCAGTGGGACCGGCTCTGGTCATGGAATCTGTTTTCTTTCCAAAGATGAAAGTTGAGTGTCTCCCTGTACCTTACATTACATGCTCTCCAAAGCTGCTAGAGAGTTTCAGACCTTTTTTTTTTTTTTTCCTGTGGGAGAGAAGAATTTTTATATCACCCTCCTAAGGCCCAGTAGATTATAGTTCAAAAATTTCTCTGATTTCCTTTTTCTTTCTCTCCCTCCCCCCCATATTTTATGTCACTATAGTGGTGGAGAAAGCAGGAAAAGGCATCAGTTCCTGTGGAGGTGACTCACAATTCATCTCTTCCTCAGATGCAAAGTTTGGATGATGAGTTAAGGAAATGGAATGAGCAGCATCCACCAGATACCCAACAGAGCTCAGCACCCATTCAGTGCAGCAGAACAGGCTTAGTGTATTTGGTTAAGGGTTTTTGTTGGCTTTCCCCTCCCAGAAAAGCTTTCTGTGTCAGGGACTGCACTGTTAAAACTCCCACCTTGGCTGCTGAGCTCCTGGAAACCCAGATGGGCTCTTTGGAAAAACGTGGCCCCCTGGATTCTAGTGCTGAAGCCCAGGGTGCTGTGAAGTGCTGGCAGAGAGCAGAGCAGTGGCACAGAGGAGCCTGGCAGGTGCCCTTGCAGGGCAGGGAAGTCCCTTCCAACAGTTTGGTGATGGTTTTGCAGCCTTTGTCCAAAACTCCAAGTGATTTAGAGACCCTTTGGAAGAGCAAACAATTTGCTATGGTTGTATCTTCAGATGAAAAGCGTAAGAGAATTCCCAGTCCCAGGTCTGGCAGTTCTGGGTAGGACTTTTCCGTGTGGGTTTTTGTGCCCAGCCTTGCAGCAAGTGTGTGTTCTGATCAGTTAAGGAAAACCAATGGATCATTCTTCGTGGCAAAGGAAAATAAATCAAGGGGAGATAGTTTGTATGAAACAAAACACTTTTTGCATCGTTTTAATGCTGGTTTGTTTTTTTTTTTCATCTGGGAGTAGTATAAAATCAGAAAATTATACAAGTCTGGGCTCTTTTGGGAGATGTGGTGGCTTCACTTCAAATACAAACACCTGGAGATGTGTTGCAGCTTCATGATTGTGTTCCTGTGGGGGCAAAGCTCAAGCCTCTCCTTGTTCTGTGCTGTGCTCTGACCGTAAGATCTGCTTTAGAAATGAGCATTAAAAGGCATCTGGGGGACAGTGTGGGGATCCAGGTAAGTGACTGAAACATCTGCAACGTGTAGGAGGCAAGAGAAACCATGAGCACGAGGCCAGCAACACCACGTGCCTTCTAAATGTGTCCCTAATCAACTGCAAAACAAGCAGCAAGAGGGAGAAGGGCAAAGCTGGGCAGGGCTCGTGGCATGGCAGCTTCTCCTGGGCAAGGCATAAATTTGGGCTTGTCTGACTTGTGCTGTGAAGTGCTGCTGGGGGGAGGGAAAACAGGGATCCTGTCTCTCAGTATGGAACTCTTGCCAAGTTCCTGGGATGCTCTTGGAGTGACACAACGCTAAGCAAGAATGCAGAACTCCTGGGTGTTGTTTGATTTGTTTGGGTAATTTTTACGTTTCTTAGTTTGCTTTTCTTTTATATTTTTTTTTTTAATTTTTTTCTCCCCTTTTCCTGGAGACCACTGCTTTTAACTCTCATCTGCCGCCCTCCTTCTTGTGTTGGTGATCTTGGGGTTGCTGGTGTCCAGCATTCTGCCTCTGGGCCATCTGGAAACCCTTAATCCACTGCAGGACGGGTTGGCCATACTCGTTTCACATCTACAGATGCCGACAAATCTGATTATCCATCTGCTGGACATCTTACACGAAAGCTGTAGCTGAGTCCTTGGAATTCAGTGACAGGACTCAGGAGTTTCACAGGCTTTGAAGTTGGCAGGGCTTGTGAAGTCTCCTGGCTGATCACTCTTGTGCTGTGCTGTTCTTTACCCTGTGCTAGTGCTGCAAGTTTTGGGAGAACCAAGTGTGGTTGAACGTGGCTGCTTCTGATTTACTGATCTGATGCACCTGATTAGAGCTGCTGACTGCTCTGCCCATCCTTGGGAAACCTAAGGAATGTGCCAACAGCCTGGGACAGCTCCCTAATCCTCCAGCCTCAGTTTAGGATTCACAGCTGCTTGTTGACCGAAGAGCTTTGGGAGGTCTGCAGTCCTTCTCCTCACAACTTTTGTCAGCCTTTTCCCTTCTAGGTCTCTTGTACTAGTGAGCAAGTCACTGGTTTTCTCCCTGTGAAGTGAATTGTGTGGGCAGTGTGAAGTCACTGGGCAATGCTGGGATCAGATGTCCATGTGGGATCAGTCCACTACAGTGCCAGCTTAATAACTTTAAAGAGAATTGAGTTATGTCATCTCTAACATACACCTTTCCTTGTTTCTTGAGCCCTAAGTCTGTTTTGGATGGACACACCAGATTATTCTTCTCCTTAGTCTCGCCTCTGAAGCTGTTCCAGCAAGTGCAGCTCGTGGGCAGCACATGGGATGTTTTTGTGGGCACTGCAGACACCCCTGCCCTGGTTCCCCTGCCGGGCACAGTGCCCAGAGCCCAGTCCCAGTTCTGTCCTCCAAATGGCTCAGCAAACCACATCCTTTCTCTAAGAGAAAAATGATCTCTCTTCATTTGTAATATCTTTCCTGAAATGTGCTGTACAATCATGTCTCTAAAATATATGAGGCGATAGAGCAACTATATTGAAAAATAGCACATACTTGGTCAGTTTTGCTAATAAGTAAAATATACAGGCCTGAATATGACAACTGTATGTGTTGAAATATATTGGAAACATGTTTGGATCGTTCCATGCAGGCTGAGACATTGAAAGCTGGCCAAATCTGTAAAAAATTTAAGTCTGTGTTTTATATATTATCCATTTTAAGAAGCGTTTTTGCAAATAGATAGCAAGGAACCTTCCTACGAATACATGGGAAATACTAAGCAGGCTTGATTTGTTCCTGATGGGAGGCAGTGATCGTGGATGCTGTGTCATTACAGACACTGTGGGAAGAGTTAACGTGGCTGCTGGCTCAGAATTTGTGTGCTGGGACCAGCACGGGGTTCATTGATCTTAACAGAGACCACTCAGGATCGCTGGAGTCCAACAGCAATGGCTCCCTTGGCATTGCTGGTGCTGATTTAAGTCCCAGCATTTCTTCCTCTGCAGTCTCCTTGGATTAGCCTGGGAATGGACAGGGAGTGGGAGTGAGGGTGGTTCTGACAGCTCTGAGATGGAGGAGCTTGCGAGCGCTTGCAGTTTCTAGAGGAATAAGAGGTTTCTGGAGTCTGAGTGTTCAGACAGTGAGTCCTGGAGAAGGGATAGGACCCCTTAGAGAGTGTACTTGTCCTGGCCTTTCCACGAAAACAGGCCTCTCCATTTAGTGTAGGCTCCTGCTGGCATTCCAAAGCATTCTCTAGGGAAGCCCAGAGATGTCTGGGTGTCCTCAGTCCTCTGGGAAGTGCCCTTTTGCAGCGTGGCACACGCTGACAGAGGTACCTGTGGTTAGGGCAGGGGTGCTGGCACAGTGCAATTGGAATTCCTCTGTCCTGTGTGTTTGCTGGGTTTGCTGTGATGCCGTGCTTTGAACACCCCAGTAAATGTACAATAACTATAGTCAGTGGATATAGCCTTCCAAATCAGCACAACCACATTCAATCCCTAAAACCAGCAATTGTTCTTTACTGGAATGTTGTCAAAGTCTAAATTATCCTTTACACCTTGGGGGGTATTTTTACATCTCTGAAAGGCCTGGGGCAGGAGACCCTGATGTTTTGCCACAGAGAATCCAGGGCTTTCTGTGTTTGCCTGTGTGCTGTAGCAGCAACTAGATGCCCACTGGAGATGGAAGCTCCAGCAAGAGCTCCATAAACACGTTGTGTCTGCAGGACATGCACTGGCTGCGTCTTTCTGGGCAGAGTTGGGATGGTCTGCTTTGCTGATGGACCTATTATGTGTTGCCAGGGAAACTGTGTTTGTGGTGATGGCAATTAAAGGCTAATTAGTGTCCTCAGTTTAGAGACCAGTGTTCTAGAGGTGGTAAAAAGGCATAGGGGCTGTTTGAAGTGGGGAGAACTTATTCTGTTTGAGTGTTGGGTTGTAGAAACCAGCAAGGCTTGGCTTCCTCATCCAAGTTAGAACAGGTCAGAGCTGAGGGAGGACGAGGAGAGCAGTTTGAAAGGAAGAGCCCTGTTCCCCAAGCTGACTTTCCTGCCTGGTTTGCAGGTGAACGGAATTTATTCTGATTCTTAAAATTGTCCAGTTCCTTCGTTAGGAAAAGCATTAAAGGACAATTTGGTGTCCTCAGTCTGGCTGTGTACCGTGATCCTGTTAACCAGGTGAACATATTCCTGCCAACTGCACAACACAGAGTTTGGGCAAGCATTTATTTGTGTGCAGAAAGGTGGAGAGAGACCAGCCCGAGACAGAACTGAGAGCCAGATACATCAGGGGTCCTGCCACGAGGTGTGTTAGGAATGTCCAGACGAGAATCGTGGCTGTTTCACTCCTCTGGGATCCCTTTGCCCTGGAGATGAGCTGCTCCCAGCGGTGCCCACGCCCGCAGCGAGGGCTGTCGTTCCGCACAGCATCAGCCCGGGTAGAGCTGGAAGCACCTCAACATCTCCCACCCCTAATGAAAACAAGGAGCGAACCAGAATTCTCCCGAAAAATAAACAAGCCCACTTTCCTGACCTCTTCCTGACCTCCCAACGAGGTGCTAATTACTCGAGGATTAGCACCTCTTGTGTATCACAATGCACCCAGCCAAGGAGCAGGAGGCGACAATACTCGGCACAAAATGCAAATCCAGAAGAATTAGTCCAAGGGCAAGAGACAAAGTTAAGGACAGAGAAACCTTCTCCATTGTGAGTTCAACCTGTTGTCTGACAAAGAAAGTGCCAACTTAATGCTTTTTGGAGGAATTAGGCAAGAATGGAATCTTTCCCGCAGTCGCCCCTTCATGTTTTTGAATTCACAACTCAATAGAGGTAATTTCTTCAGACTGGCTGCAGTGAGAGCAATATCAAAACAGACTTATTAAAAATTAATTGCACCAGCAGAGGTATCTTTGTGTATCTGTATCTGTGTTGAAATACCATACCCGTTACACGCCACGCACTGGCAGGCTGATAAGCTGGAATGAAAACTCCTCGAATTAGGGCTTGCAAAGGAAGCCCCGGCAGAGGTCCCTGTGATTCAGGGGCGATGTCCTGCCAGGCTGAGGCACTGGGAGCTCATGAGCTGTGTGAGATGGTCTCAGAAGGCTGTATTTGTCACAACAAAGGGCACAGCAGTTGGAAGTGTTTGGAGTGGGCTGCTCTTGTTTTCTGCACAAAGAGCACAAAAATCCCCCGATCACACCAGATCCCCCCTCTCCTGTGCGGGTTTGCACACTTGGCCTCGCTGTCTCGTGGCTTCCAATTCCTACAAAAGCCCTGCTGAGCAGGGAGGGTTCAGAGCTGTAATGGGATGTGTTCCTTGTTGACAGCAGGTTTTAATTTGTGGCACTGCTGAGGAGTGAGATACTGATGGACAAAACCTGCATACCCGAGGGAACTGGTCCCTGGGAGCATTGGAAACCCAGAAGACTGTTTGGTTTGCTGGCAGTTCTTAGTTGCTTCTGAGAACCAGCCCGTGTTTGGGTCTCACACACAAGGATCCTGTGATTATCCAGAAATCTACTGCCTTGGAGGATTATGTGAAGTGATCAAGTCTTTATGTGATGGCTACTCATCCCTGTTTGGGCATTTTCACCTATTTGGTCCTGTATGGGATGGGATATAAATTGCTCTGGTGTAAGGCATTGTTATATTCACATGAGGCTTTGCAGTGGTGTTTTTATTTTTGGTAGAAATCATAGTTCTCATTAAAATGTTGCTCTCGGGAATAATTTTAACGATAAATCAGATTTTTCAGAGCTGACTCCAAGCATGGGCTCGGCCCAAAGCCAGGTCTACTGGCATCCTTTTGGCAGCAAAGGTACGGAGGGGTGAGATCCCTGGTAGGCAGCAAATGCCACTGATGTTTCTCCTGGAGTATCACCAAAGCACGTTGTCCTTGCAATGCATGTTAGAAGGAAAAGCTCTTCTGTCACCTCTCACCTGTCCTCATTCAGCAATTGCTTCCCTGCACAAAAGGTACTTAATTGTTTTTTGGTATAATTATACTGGTGTCTTTTCATTGGTATGGATAATTTTATTGTACAAGGAGAGTGATTTAGGCTGTTTCCTAACACCAATGGAAACTTTGCCCCAGGGAAAGAATTTCTGAGGTGTGGAGATACAGGTAGGCTGGAACAGCCCGAAGTCTGGTGGCCAAGGTGCTCCAAGTGCCTCTGCTGGTACGTTACCGGGTGAGACTGGAAGATGAGCAAAAGCCCCCTGGGAGCAAACTGGCCCAGCTGTCCCCTAAAATAGGTAACAGCCCAGTACTTTCCTGGGGGAGAGAAGACAAGCTGTAAACTGGAGTCTCCTGGAGCTCAAGGACCTCTCCCAGGCAGCAGCTTATTAATTATTGTGGTTTGTTTTTTTTCCTGACTGGAGGTTCACTCCCGAACCCAAGAACGCTGTTCCCACCACATTTTCTCAATAGCTCTTCATTCTTGGGAGAGGGGAAGTTCCTGGTTTGGGTAGTTGGCTTTTCCACTGGAAAATCTTCTCATCAGTGAATTCCTGAGCAGCTCTCCACTGAGCAGCTGCTTTGCCTCTACCACCTTCCTCAGTTTAAGTTCTCAGGTGTGAATGTGAGGGCTTACAGAGCAGTTCAGGAGAGCTCTCTTTGGGTGAAATACGTCCTCTTCACCTCGAGTCACACTTGTCAGAGCTGTTCCTTGCCTTGCTCATGGCAATTTGTGCTCTACTCTTCCCTTCCCTGGATGGAAATGTCCCTGTGGACTCCAGCACTGCAGAGGAGCTGCGGTTGCAGTTCCTTGGCTCCGTGGCACAGCCCTGTCAGTGACTGTGGCAGACACACTGCCTGATGTCATTTCCCAGTTGGAGAATTACCTCTCCCAGGTTTTCAGATGGGCCAAGAGGCTCCCTGTCCACATTGTTCTCCTGCAGAGGATATGTGCAGTATGGGGCCAAGGTGACACAATCAGCATCTCCTCAGTGTAGTGTCTGAGTGGGGCCTCGGAATAATACCCAGATTACTATCTCCAACTTATCCTAAACATGCCTGCCTCCTTTTACAGTTTTTGTTACAGAGCATTGTTGCCAGGATGGATTTATGCTGGGCCATTTCCCACTCCAGCTGCGTCATTACAATCATTGTCATGAGAACACAAAAGCAGAGACTGAATGCCTCGTGCCTTCCGACAAATATATTTGTCCCATTGCCCCGTGGTGACCTTTGCAGTGCCATGTGGCTCGATCTGCTGGTGGCTGCTGAAGCCAAGGCTTCCTGATGCTTGATTACCAGGGATCCTCAAAGGCCAGGGCCACTCCTTGTTGTCTCGGATAGCCGGGCTTGAATTTG
Source organism: Lophotriccus pileatus (assembly GCA_035583135.1). Lineage (NCBI taxonomy): Eukaryota > Metazoa > Chordata > Aves > Passeriformes > Tyrannidae > Lophotriccus > Lophotriccus pileatus. The sequence goes on along the minus strand of JAWWES010000037.1, from coordinate 4,836,459 downwards.
TAAAGCAAAGCTGCCAAGGGAAGAACAATTCCTAGAGGACAGGAATCAAGTCTTGTGCCCACAGCAGTTTGGACCTAAATGGGTATTTTTGTTGTTCTTTGTCTCAGAGACTTGTGCCCACCCCTTTCCATGCACGGATGTTTTCTCTCCACCAGAAGGCACTGTTGGACAGGGCACAGAGCAGGGGGTACAGTCACACTCTGGGGTGATGTCACCAGACTCCCCTCCCAGTGCCTCAGTTTCCCCATCTACCCGTGGTTCATGCTCGGAGAAACGTTGGCCGATGTGGTGCAGAGCAACTGGATGCTATTAAACCACCAAAGGAGTCGGTCAAACCATATCCGTGCTTTAGGAAAGCGAGATCAAACCAGATGCCTCCAGGCTCCTCTGCATGACACAGAGCCACAGAAGGTGAAGAAACTGTTTCTTCCTTTATTTCATTGGTTTCCCATTGTTCTGTGCCCTGCTCTCATCTCCAGCCTCCTGTGACGTTTTGCCATGAGGCTTGAAGGAAAACAACCGCCCCTGTGCTAATTTTATAAGCTGATGTGGCTGTAACATGCAGCATGTGGGGTCGGTGCAGGGCCTCAGACACGGCCTGGCAGGGCAGCCTGCGCTGCTGAACCCCAGCTGGCATGTTGGTACCGGTCAGAGACCCCTTTCTGCCGCAGAGAGTAGATGATCATCTGCTGCTCGTGGGGATGGATCTCATGGCAATCAGGTTTCCTCTCTCTGTGCACTGATGCTTTGCTGGGTCCTCCAAGCATCTCCTCGGACAGGAGAAAGGTCTTTGCCTTTCATTTTGTTTGTTTGCAAAGCTCTGTGTGGTGAAAAGTGGTTTTCTTTACTGTTCATAGAATAATGTGAAGAAACTATTCGAGGAGAGTGGCTGTTCCTGCCGGAGTTCTCCCCTTTGCAGGAAGAATGTGCAGTTTCCTACCAGTGTGTCCACCCTCCTGCAGCTGGTTATGGATCTCCAGCCTGCCTGTCCCCTTGAGGGTGTCCTGAGAGCAGGGAAAGCCTTCCTGGTTACCAGTTCCATTGTGTCCAGGGGAGGTGGGATAAGGCTGCAAAGCCTCCATATCATTTATGTTCTGTTGTTCTTTACAACATCAGCCTGAAGGGCGAGTCTCCAGCTGGCTGAGCATTGCACTCTGCCACTCCTTCCTTCATGAGGGATGCAGAGGAGGCTGTGGTGCCTTTTCCCAACTCCCCAGGGGTGCCCAGATTCAATCCTCTGGGGCTGCACACCCACCCTGACATGTGAATAGATCCCTTCCCTTCCTTCAGGCCAGGGCTTTGGGCCTCTTTCAGGTGCTGTGTTTCTCTTCCTTTTCCCTCATTGTCTTGTGTTTCTATCCTGCTCATTTCTAACCTTTCTCCAACACTGACCTCCTAAAACAACGGTTGAAGTGACCTGGCCTAGGCCTCACTTCTATTTGAGACCAGCCCAGTGAGGAAGAAGTTCTTGAATAGGAAATAATTTCATATCTGGACCTCACTCCAAGACTCAAATCAAGAAACAAGCTTTAGGATCCCTGTCTTCTGTGCCATCAACAGGGACAACCTGGTACCTTGTGCTCATCACCTCTGTGATTCCTGGCTGTCAGCTGCTGCTTGTTGCTGGCATCATATGGAGCAGAACCAAAGATTTCAGAAAATGATGGGAACATAAAATTCTCCCTTCGCATCTCAAGCTCCAACAATCTCATCTCTTCCTTCCAGCCCTCGGGTACATTAAATGGTTTGGCCTAATGAAGCTCTCTGATCTTAAAATCACTCAAATCTCAATGACCTCCTGTGGCAATGGGTAATATTTAAAAGCCTTCTGTGCCTGCAGAGGCTCCTTGTCTCTCTTTTGGGTTAATAGTTAAAAATTCATGGTTGTTTTTCAAAACCTAAATTGCTTTACTCTCTGCAAATGATTCCCCTTTCAAATCAAAATCAAACCTTTGTCTAGACTCAGCAGACTCTTGGCTAATAGCTCTGGCAGGCAAAGATACCAACACTTTATCAAGATATTCACTTTCTGCCCCAAACTCCCTCAGCTCAATTTCCCGAGGTGGTTTTTGTTTGCTCTCTCGCAGCGGCAGAAGAGTGTTTAGCTAATTGGGTTAAGGAGCCTTAGATGTTCCTTGGCTCTCCACAGAGTGTTTCTTTTTTAGCAGTGCCAATTTCCTTAACAAATGTATTTCATTGTGTGGCGCATTTGATCCTCATATCCGGAACTGTGTGTGAATCCTGAATCCTGAACCACCCCAGAGCCGCCGCTCCAGCTGCCGTGGTCCCGACTGCGGCTCTGCCCAGGCTCCTCTGCCTCAGAAAGGGACCTCACAATTCAGGGGCCTCTGTCTAAAGAAAGGAGAACATAATTAGAGATAAAACAGTGCATCTCCTTCGAGTCCATGGCTGTGTTCCCCCCGTGGAGCTGCTCCTGAGGCTCCATGGCCTCACCCGCAGTGGGTCTGTGCAGAGGTTTTCCTGGAGTCTGTGGAGAACGACCTTCCCCATCACTCAGGGGATCAGAGGAGCCCAGCAGTGATTCCCAAGCTCCTGCACCCAAATTTTGAGCTTAGGAAACACATGTGGGTGTCAGCCTGGGAGTTTGGAAAGCCTGGCTCTGGATGTCAGCAATGCCAGGCCTAGGCAGAAATAGTTTATCATGGATAAGATCTTGGCTAAAATTATTTTATTAGAAGAACAGCTTTTATCTGAGATTTTCTATCCGTGTTTAGGGTCTGACTCTTGTGGGTAGAGGCATCTTGGTACCTAAAGGAAGCCTTAAAGGGCAAGCTCAGGTCTCAGTGAGCATTCAGTTAAAAACTCTTCTGTTTTTGCATCTCCTCAAGAGACTAGTCAGATATTCAGAGTCCAATTTGTCTTACTGCAAAACCCCTGCTACAAGTAGTACCAGAGAGACTTGAAGTCTTACATACATTGGAAATCTCTTTTATTTTACTGCCAGAATGGTATAAAGGAGCCTTAGTGTAAATGTGAAGCAAACCTCCAGTCTTTGTTGCAGTACTGGGTCGTATAAAGGTTTGATTACAGTGTTTTGTTCTCACATGAGGAAACCTCCACTGGAACTGGAAATTGCTGTGCAGCCTTAATCCTGACACAGCTGCTTGTACTATTGGAGGAGTAAACAAAATAATACTTAGCATGTATAAATATTTTATTTGCACACTGAAGCATCCTAAAACTGTATTTCTCAGCCCACCCAAGGTGGAAATAAATACTGGTTTCTAGATGGGGAAGCCGAGGGAAAGGAAAAAAAAAAGTGAATCGCTCTGTATCACAAACCATTTTAACCACCATCACAATTTTAACAAACCATCCCAAACATGAGGCAGAGCTGAGAGTAGTGACTGCTCTATGTGCTTTTGTCAATCCTTTCTTCCAGGACACTGTAGGTATATGGAAGCATTGCTGTTTGCATATAGGAACGTGCTGCTGGGAAAAACGAGACCAGAACAACTGCTTTTGGGTAGAACCACTGCTTTCCATGATTTTCTTTCAGGATTAAAGTGGGCAGCTTTCTGGCTGGCTAAAAATAACCACATGCTAAAATATCCAATTGTGGATCAAATGGAAGCAGAGCATGATGTGGGATTTTTGAGTGGTTTGTGATTGGAATGAAATCAAACATTAAATGAGCTTCACGAGTATTCAGTTGTGGTGAAGGCTGGTTTGGTTTTGTGTTAAGGGCAGAAGGGTGGGCAAGCAGCACTTGCTGTGTTGCACAGGGACCCCTTCCCACCTTGACACACAAGTCATGTTGTTTTTACATTTGCCTCCTGGTTTTTCCTCCTCCTGGGTCATATATCTTCAGTCTGTCCTCTGAAACCCTGACTATTAGAAACTCTTTAATTCCTGATGAAATTTGACAGTCTTGTGCAACCACATCAGTCCAGACACCAATAGTGGGAGGAAGAGAAGGAGGGAAGAACTAACACTGAATTGAGGTACAAAGTTGTGTAATTCAGTGCTCCATGGTGTTATTTTTTTACTCTCCAGACCCAAATATTGCCTTCCCTCACTCTTCCCAGAGAGGGAGAAGGTGAGCCTGGAGTGGGAAGAGCCACGTGCAGGGAAATGATGTCTTTTCAGACTTCTCTTGTTCAATCAGTACAAATGAATGTGGTTGAGGTTCCCTGGTGCTCACTGTGTATCTGAGGGAGGACTTCAGTGGACAGCCCTTGCCAAAGATGAAGTTAGACAAGAAGCAGCACAGTCCTGGTGCCTCTGGCACCTCCTTTCACCAGGTGCAGGCCTTTAGGTATCAGAGAGCTTTCACAGCTTAACAGAGCCAGGCCTAGGGGGAAGCTCCTGGTGGGAACTGAAGCAGCACTTGGTGCAACCAGAGCAGACAGCAAAGGTAATTTGTACCATCTTTATTTCCCTTTGCTCAGGATTTACTAACCCCTCTAAATGCAGAAAAGCTTCTTTTCAGGCTGCAAGAGGTCTGTGTGATGTGGAGGTGAGTGCAGGGATTGGGTTCTACCCAAGTGTCACCTTTCTGGGAGGACTCCCTGTTGGAATTCATGGAAGAGCTGCTGTGGGCCACAGAGGAAGGGATGAGGACTGTGCTGGGAACGATGAAGCCCTAAAGGCTCATGTTCACTGCAGGATTAGCTGCTACCTTGTGTGTTGGAGCATGAGCTCCACTCCCACAGGAGAGCTCCCCACTCAGATGTATGAATGCCTTTTTTCCAAGGGCTGGATCCAAGAGGAGCTGCTGGTGTTTGGTTAATGAACCTCCAGCCACTAAAACACACCCGCTGTAGTCTTGACTCAGGGTGTCTGCATTTGAGCTCCTCTTTGGGTGTGATGGGAGATTCTCCTGTGGGTGCCTGGGAAGGAATCACTGGAGCAGCTCAGCTGTGCCCAGAGTGGTGGTGTTTGTTATGCAAGTGAATTTCAGATGCAGTAGCTGGAACATGAGGTGATGTAACTGCTCATCCTGGTGGCTCAGGAGTAGTAATTTGAGGTAGGCAATTGAACTGCACTGTACACTGCACACAGCTGAGGTATTCCTTTAAAAACCTTCCCTGAACTCAGGAGTGATGCCCAGTAAAAACACCACGGCCCTTTAAAAAGGCATATTCTTGTTCTGTGGAGGATCAGCAGACATTGGACAAGGAAGAGTCTCACTATACAGGAGCTTTGTAAGACGTGCTAGTGGTCTGAGGGTATCATCCACAACTGATTCTGGGATGGAGCTGAACTCCTCAAGTAATTCAGTGTGGAAAATTTGCTGGGAGAAGCGTGGAGCAGAGGAGGTGGGAGTCCCAGGGCGGAGATGCTGCTAACACCCAGCAGTAACCGGTTACCCTGCTTGGCAACCCCTTTGCTGCTCTAGGTAAATGGAAATGACTTCATTATTTGTTTGTCCCTTGTCCCAGTGCCTTTTATTTTTAAGCCTGCATAACGCAAACCGCAGCCCCTGGGGAGCTTAACGAGGGTCTAAGTGGCACCACCGTTCCCCGCTAACAATGGGCTTTTGTTGTTCACACTTTCCCTATCAGAGTGTCCCGGAGGAACGTCCTTGCTTAGGGAGAGACTATATTGTGATGTTATGACCTCAGAGAGGGGTGGGAGAGGAAGGGAGGGTTCAGGTGTATCTTTAACTTGCTTGAATAACTTTCTTCTCGTCGTGTTTTCTTCCCACCAGGATCTTTAATAACTGCTCCGAGGGGGCTGCCTCGGAGCTATAAATACCGGCGCGTTATCACCCGGCCGCGTATTGTGTGCGAGCGCTAATTTCTGTGCTGGGCTTGAACTTGTTGACTTGTGCTGCTCGGTGTCAGGAAATGTTGGGTGGGAAAGGATTAAAGAGCCTATTGATGTGACTCGGAATCTCGGGCCAGGAAGGCTGGTTGTATCATCTCAGATCTGGAGACTGCCGTGTTGATATCCAGCTTTGGCTTTTCTTTTTTTTTTTTTAATAGAGTCGCTTTAGTCAGCTCCCTGTTCCTCCCTCCCACCCCCCCATGGCAAGCACACTGACTCCGGCACTCCAGGCCGGAGTCTCCAAGGAGGAAATAGACCCTGTAGGCGAATTTCCTGGTATTATGCCATTTTAACAACCTCTCTCTTGATTTAGGTGTTGCAGGCTGGCTAAGAATATTCCTTGACACTTGAAAGGGACCTTTATTGTTTTCTTAATTTGTGAAGAATTGCTTTTTTTTTTTTTTTTTTCAGTGTGTATGTGTGTCTCTCTCCAAACTTTTCTTTGTAGGGTCAGACTGGAGCCATGTTATTGTTGTTAAATTTAGATCTGAGACTATATTAAGTCCTCTGGCAGTCTGCCCCAGCGCTTTCACTTCTTAAAACAGGAAGGCAGGCCTTGGCCTACTTGTGCTCATGTACTTAAAAAGGGTGAGAAGAAGACTTTTTACACTGCTGGGAAATAAATATGAAGCTGCACGGTGTGTATACAACCACTGATCTGCTGGAGCCAACAGGGAATTTCAAAGGATTAATCTCCTTAAGCCTCATAGTTTCTTGGTGGGAATTAGGCACATAAGAGCCTTTTGGGAAGGTTTGTCCCCAAAATAATTCTGTCACGTCGAGAAAGTCTCAAAAGGCAGTAGGTGGGTAATGGGGTGAGCCCCCTGAAGGGCTGAGTGATGGTTGGTTACCAGGGCTCAGCTCCTGCCTGGATGTGGGGCAAGAGCTGTTTCAAAGCCTTGTGGAGGGTCTCCTTGGAAAGGTGCCCACTGTGACAAACAGGGGAAACAATTAAAAAAAAAATAAAAAATGCCCAAAGTGCAGAAAAATCGGCGTTTGGGGAAGGAAGGAATCACTGTGTGCTGTCAGACCCCCTGAAGTTCTACCTCTGACTTTCTGTAGTGGCTTAATGTGGGACTTGGAAAAGTTATTAAGGATTTGTCTCTGCTCATGTGACTGTGCTGTTTGGCACCCAGACATGAACACCAGTGTTACTCTGCCCTCACATCCAAACACTCACAGAAATACGGTGCCCTTGGAGCTGCTTCTGGTGCACCAGGAGGAATATCCCACAGTTCTGTTTGACAAACTACATTAGGATGCTTTTCCTGGTCGATGTGGAGCAGCTGTGGGAAGGCATCAGAGAACCATCAGCACCTGAATGGTCTTTTCTTGGTTCTCAAATCAAAGTAGATACACTCCATGATGAGTGAAAACACTGCTGAGCTTCTAAATAATTCTCTCTCAGCTGGGTAAGGTGGTCCAGACAGAAGGCAATTCCAAAACGGAAGATGTGTGGTACAAGTAGCAAAATTCAACTTCCTAAATTACTTTTGTGCACCTCAGAGAAGGTAACCTGGCTTCTAGGATTCCCAGGATTCCTGTGGAAGGCAGAGAGTGGGGTATGCTCAGCTCTTCAGGAATAACGACTGACACAGGTTACAAAGTCTGGCTTTGTAATGTCTGGAATCTGAGTTTGGAAGCTGCCTCTCAACATTTGGGGTGAAAACGGGTTAAAATACCTGTCCATGTTTGTAAAGAACAACTTGAAATATTAGTCCCTAAACCAAAAAAATTGGTGGGAAAGGGAGAAAACGTGACTACATTTATAACTTTAAATTTTCCTGTTTAATTTTAACCTCTCTCAGAATTTTTGAGGGCACTTGATTGACTTTTGCCCGTTCTAGGGACGGCCCAGCCAGAATGAAAGGCAACATTTGCAGCACCTGCAGTTTGTTCTTTCATGAAACTGTGGCTGGATGTGCACAGATGGCTCAGTGGGCTGCAGGGCTGTGCTCCCCTCGAGTTTTGACTCTTTCCCTGTGCCACTTCTGTAGCTAATCCTTCCTATCAGCAGACAGCCAGGAGCCAGCAGCCCACTGAAAAGGGAACCAGGCTGAGGACAGGCTGCTGAGAAGAGGAGAAAAACTGTTCCTTTGAGGACTCTATAGATTTTTATTTTTTTTTCTCTGTGTAAAAGCATTCTTATTCTGATATATATGATGGGGCTGGGGGGCCACAAACTGCGATAAAAATACCTCTGAGCTTCACCAAGGCTTTTTCCCCCTTTTCATAATTCAGGAGTCTGTCAATCACAGGCAGAGCAGAGGCTGGCAGAGGAAGATGTGTGGGGAGGGCTGGGGGCAGGCAGAGACAGCAAATACCACTGTCCTCCAGACTGCTGACAGCCCTGCTTCTCAGGGTACCACTGCAAATGGGTGGGCAGGAGCAAGTGACCCCTTCTGTGGCACTACAAGTACTTCACTGAATTCCTGGGAGGTGCAGGCTGGTCGTGGAAGGGACCAGGTTCTGTCTGTGGGTCCCAGTTCCAGTGAGGGGCTGGGCACTGTGGGTTCAGTGACACACTTGTGCGTGTGCAGAGCTGAATAATTTGGTTTATCACCGTGGGTTCAGTGACACACTTGTGCGTGTGCAGAGCTGAATAATTTGGTTTATCATCACAGACGTGCTCAGGGTGAGCTTCTCCAGCACATGGGAGAAACTTGCTCAGGTCAGGGTTGTCTTTTACTGCCTGTTTTGAAGCTGCACAAAACTGAAATCGAAAGCTCCCAAGCCCCACCTCTTGAGCAGTATCATCTCGGCTCTTCCAATTTAGTGGCAGGTGAAACACAGGAGAGGAGGAATTCAGTCAGGAATTCAGTTGGGCAATCAGTCCAGAACACCCTGAGCAATCAGTTCAAGGCAGGGATGGTAAGAGCAAGCCAAGGCTTAGTAAGAAGTCGGCAGGGTCTGGAGGATTGCTGGAATTTTCTGTAATAATGACAGCTTTGAAGAGAAAGAAACTGGAGGCTTTTGGGCTGAAATGCCATTCTTTCTCTTCTAGGAAGGCTTTTATAGTAAGGGATACCATGGAAAGATGATATTAAAGGAATATTCTCCTCTTTTCCAAAGAAAAACCTTGTAATGTTGCTGAATAATCAGTTTGGTTTTGCTTTTGTGTGTTTGTGTATATGTGTTTATTTGTTTTCCCTTCAAATCAACACAGCATTCCTTAGTTTCAAACAGTGCTTCACCCAAAAGGAGAACTGCAGTGCCAGAGCTGAGTGTCTTTTCTCTGGGTCCAGTCCTGCATGCTCTTATCTTCTGGCTCCTGCAGCAGGGCCAACGATAAGGCAGGACTCAGAATTCTTTAGTTTGCACAATCTCTCTGACAAACACTTAGAGGAGCGACAAGAAAACCTGAAAGAGTGTAAAAAGCTCAGGCTTTCTGATCCTCTGAATCTCCAGATAGACTCAGGATTGTTTTAGCTGAGCTAACTTTGGAATTGCATTACTCAGGGCAGCTGGGAGGGGAGATGAATAGGTGGAAAGGTTATTTCTGTTTGTACACAGGATCTAAATTCCCCAGATCCATTTTCTAGGGATTTTCCTTCTTTATCTTGAGTTTCTCCTGGCCCTAAATTCCCCTGCTGCCTAACTGGCTGCTGCCTTCTGTCTGAGCATCGTGGGATGCTCTGGACTGACACGCAGCCTGTGTTACTGTCATTATCTTGGCCTGGAGCCTGCAAGCTTTGCCAGGCAGAGCAGTCAGTTATTTAGTGCCTTCCTTCCAGAGACAGAAGAGGTGGAATCTGTGATCACTCTTTTCTAGTGCCTTTTAGGTACTTTTAACTCGGTGCCTCCTTGTTTACCCTGTTGCCTGTGCTGTCTGAGCAGACATTCCCCTTCTCTTAAAGCACAGTTTTTGCCTCTCAGTCCTTTGCTGTGGGTGTGTTGCTCACCTGGCGGGGCCGTGGCACGTTGTTGCAGTTTGCTGAGCAAGGCGTTACAGCGTGATGAGTGTGTTGGTGTCCAAACAGACAATAAATCGATCGCTGCTGGAGCCAGGCCTGGGGATGTTGCCTGAACAAACAGGCTCTGGCTCCGTCTGCCAGAGCACACCTGTCTCCTCAAACACAGGGGTTTGCTCTCTGTGGAGCCACGTCCCTTCCCAGGAAGGGACAGGTGTCCCCTGGGGCCTTTACAGCCCCCAGGCCACCCCTGGGCAGGCTCCAGTCCGTTATCAGCCCCCGGGCTGTTCCACAGGGGGTGTGCTCGGGAGCAGAGGAAGGAAGGTAGAGAGTCACAGATACTGAGGCACGGCTGAGAAGCCCAGATCAGTGGACGAGATGTCTGAGGCACATGATGCTTATCTGCTGCCGTGGGTGGAGGAGGAAAGGGCATCCCTTATCTCTTCTCTAGTTCCCAGCCCGCTCTGGCTGCTTAAGGAGGCTCGCTGGAGTCTTCCCACATTCCTGTACCTTCGGGTTCCTGCTGGACAGGAAACGGCTGCTGCTCCAACAGCCATTACCTCTCAGCTGGTAGTGTCATTTACAGCCAGATTCCCAGAATCCCCGGGTTGGGCTGGAGAGGGGGGAGCGGAGGGGTGGAGGGGACCCGGCGCTGGCTCAGTGACCCCCCTGCGAAAACACCTCCCTGGGAAAACAACAAAAGCATTGAAACCTGCCTAATTTCTTGAGCAGTTGGTGAGCCTGGCCCGCATCCTTAGGCACGTCAGGAAATAAAACTGACCCTCTGGGAAGAACTGGAGAGCTACAATATATGTAAGGCTTAAATAGTACAAAAAGGTAATCACCCTTCAGCGCTGCAGGATGAGACTGACCATAACATTATTGTTTTATCTCTGAAAGGACCCCGGTAATACAACACTTTTAGGTCAGATTTCCACTTGTGCAGATGCTCTTGTGCACTGCTTTGGTTTCAGGTGCAGGGAGGTATCAGAGGCTGCAGAGTGAATGAAAACAGAGAGATACAGGTGACACCTCAGTGACACAACCCAAGAGCTGTCAGTCTTTTGGGTCTGACATTTAGTTGTGTTGAAAGGGATATTCCTGCCAGTGAATGTGGTACCACTGTTAGAAGAACGTCTTCTGAATGAAGATGTATGTTTCTTGGTTTGTTTAGGTCAGTAGAGTGTTTGCTGCTGAAGGTACCATTAATGGTGTGCTGAGATGATAATTGTTCAGTGTTTTGATTTAGGCAACCTCGTGAAAACTACTGTTACCTAACACAATTAACAGGATGAAATTAGATTGCTTCCTTTCTCACCACCCAAGTCCTTGAACTTTTTCCTCATGACCACGCTCTGCTTAAAACACTACTTTTAAAGTATAGTATATATTATTTCTGAAAAACTGTTACAGGTGCTCAGAGTAGGTGTCACCTTTCACCTGTGAAACGTTCATCCTTTGCACTGGGATCATTAGAAAAGAAAAATGCTTCAAAGTGTCCAGAGGACCTGGAGGAACTGAGATGCTTAAAACCTTGGGTCGTAGTCTCGTCTCTTTGCATCAGTATGATTTAATTTTACTCAGTAGGTTATTAATTGTTTTGCTGATGATAAAAGGGGAACCAACCATGTGCTAACGTGAACCTATTTACATGCACAAAGCTGAGCTGGAAACCTCATTATCGTGCTCTGATATTGTTGTATTGGTCACTGGTGCTCAACCCTTCTCAGAGACTCACAGAATGGTTTGGGTTGGAAGGAACCTTAAAGCTCAACTTGTTCCACCCCCTGCCATGGGCAGGGACACCTTCCACTAGCCCAGGTTGCTCCAAGCTCTGTCCAACCTGGCCTTGGACACTTCCAGGGATCCAGAGCTTCCAAAGTGGAGCTTTGCTCCATTGACTGGAGGGTTGTGGTACCTCCAGGCTGTCACTTGTGACAAGGTGTGACCAGTGGCCTGCAGCTGGAATCCAGCCAGCTGCTGTGACACTGAGTGTCATTCAAGGGTGAAAGCTCATTTAAAGACATAACTGTGGATTTATAAGTGTATTTCTCCAGCAGGTGTGCTGGATTCTACTGGTGGGCTCTCCAGTAACTCCAGCGAGGGGCAGGCCAAGTGGGATGAACAGGTTTGGAAAACACACAGGTTTATTCTTCAAACAGATCCATTTCCCTTTCATATTTCATTGCAATTTTATTCTTCAGACATATTCAGTCCTTTACCAGGTCCTGAGCAAATGTTTCCATCCCTGCAGATATGGTGCAATGCCAGATGCTCTGGACTTTTTTTTCCCTTGTGTGTTTTAATCCTTTAGGATGAGCTGTTGCAAATGATTTTCTCTCATCCTTTTTAACAAATTGCTGGGGTTCTTTTTTGCCCAGTCTTTGAAACTAATTCTGTGTTCTGATACAAATCTCAGGTGACTTTTGCCAGACCTTTTCACCACAGGATTTTATATTCCTGCAGATGTGTTGCAGTCTTCCATGGTCATCACTTCTCAACCTTCTTGAAACCCATGTGAATGGAATCAGAGGTTATTTGCCTGGTCCTCTTGGTTGGAAACCTCAGAGTATCCTGGGTTTTATGTTCAGTTAATCACTTTTAACAACTATATCTGCGTGCAGGGGACTCTTACAGCCACAAACAGAGAATCCTGTTAGTATCTGGATCATTGTGGAGCTGGAAGGTCTTATGGAGACAAAACAAGTAGTGTGGAGAAGGACAAACAGATCCGGAATCTGAACCTCTTTTGGAACTCTACCCCTGTTATGACTGCTTCCTTTCAGTTGCCATTAAGACTACTAAAAATGCCAAACAAAATATGTGGAGAAAGGCACGAAATGCAAATCCTGTGAAATGAACTTGTGCAATAGTATTGCTGTTTCTGTCAGTATCAGGGAGGATTGGACTGTCTGAGTGAGGCAGATTGGCATCTCTGTGTTGTCCATCCCGCACGTGGATATAATTAACTTTCTATTGCACTGTTGTCCTCCCTGTGACCTTGGTGAGGTTCCAGTTCTGGACTCGCCTGTCTATTGTCTGACACTGCCTTACATCTTCAAATACATCCTTCCTTCCTGTGGGAAGGAGAAACTCTTGAGGCCGAGTGTGTGGCTCCTCCTGTGCTAATTGGCGTCTTGGTCTTCGTGGAAATTCCGAAAGGACCTAGAATTCATTTTCCAGGCCCATTTTCCTACCCCAGTTCTTCAACGTCTTTAATTTGCTGACCTCTCTCATGCCTTCCATCACATCCACTACCTGATTGACACCCTGTCAGAACATGGTCCAGGTGTGTAGGAAAACTGAAGGATTCAAAAGCTCTTCAAACAGAGGTCACACATCAACAATCCAACCAGGGCAGCTGTCAGTGGCCTGGTTTGTGTGGGTGTTTCAACAGAGAGAGCTCTTTGGAAGAGCATATGTTCCTCTCTTTTGTGCAGAAATGCTCTCTTTCTCTAGAGAGATAAGGGGGGAATTGCTGGGGGTGGCAAAGAGGTGGGAGTACAAATGAAGAACAAAATCCTATATTCATTTATGTTCTTGAGTTAATGTTGTTACTTGGATATTGCAGACTGCAGTCAGTGTCATCAGGATACTGAAAGTACCAGACTGGTTGGAAAAAAATAGAATTCTACCAAAATCACCCTCCCAGGAAAATTAATCTCACCTGAAATGAACATTTTTCTAGAAAGTATTTCCTTTGCTCAAAAAGGAATCAATGTCTCTGTTGGAGGGCAATTTTTAAACCTTGGAGTAAAATCTTCAGGCTTTCAGTCTGGGGTTTCCCACTCCCCAGTTAAACATACTGTCTAATTTTGCAATGGGTGTGTTATTTTTGCATCTCTTCTTCTGGGTCATGACTTTCTACTTGATTCTACTGACAGCACGTGAGGGGTTTTGGATTACAGGTTGCCCAGTTGTTCTACCCCTAGATCACATGTCTGATAACCCTTTATCCTGTGCCCTCTGTCTCTGGTGCTGCCCCACACTGTGCCCTCCAGCCCCCTGTGCCCGTGGAGCAGCTCCAGTGGGATTGCTCAGGATCCAGGAGCGTTGGATGAGCAGCTCTGCCGCACAGACCCTCTCAGGGGGCTCAGCTGTGCTCTCCTCTTTCCAAGTGAAGCAACAGTACAATCTCCCTTTTTTCCCCCTGCTGCTTGTTTGCATGAAATTCAGAGGAAATGAGAGTTTTAGGGGTCCTGAGCTTGCCTGTTCAAACAGGCACTGAATGGGCACAGTGGTTTGGGAATTGCTGCTGGAGAGGGAACAGGGTCCATGCCTGGGATGAAAGTAATGACTACTGTATTTTAGAATGAACGAATGAATGGGTTGCCCAAATACCCTCGTTGAACCACTTACTTGTCACTCCCCAGGCTTTTTAATTTTAGAGACCCAACATTTCATTCTAATTGACAAAGTTTCAGTGACAGACTCCAAACCAGAAGCAAAGCACTAAAGCCAGGGAAAATGCAGGAGGTCATTCATATATCAGAGGGTCTGGACATCACTCATCTGGAAAGAATTCAAAATTTGCCATATGTTTCTTTTGTAAAATGTTTGTAATGATATATCACAAATATTTAAATATTGGAAAATTGGCCAATTTCCATGGTATTTAAAATATATTACATTGTACCATGTGAGCTGAATTGTAAGGAAACCAGCCAATTTTCTAAATTATTTCTAAAATCTTCATTGCCTTATGATATACACATACCATAGCATGCCCAATAAATATATATTTATGCAGTATGGTTAGGGAAACATATACCCCTAAATGTGTGTGTGTGTGCATTATAAATGTATATATAAATGGAATATATATTGTTTTTCCTTTAGAGTTCCTTTATTTATTCACTGAACACACAGATGACCCTCCAGATGGATGCCAGAAAAAGGGGACTGTTTAGCCTTTGATGATGATGTTAGTAATGTGAGTAAAAAAAAAACAACCCAGAATTTTAGAATCAAAAGTCATTGTTGACATGGTCTGGAAGCAGCAGAGCTCTGCTTGTGCATGTTCTGGGCCACGGGAATGGCTTGTCACTTCCCAACTTTTTAAATATCAGGCTTCAGGAGGAGGAGTCAACAGGCAGATCTGATCTGCCAACATTCTGGCTTTTGGTAGACAAATAGTTTTTAATGTAAGCTGTTATAAAGGAGATTAGAGTTAGCTTTTAACTTGGTGGGTGTACATTTTTCACACTGGGAGCTAATGGGGCTCCCCGTTGTATTTATTGGGAAAAGAGTGATGGGCACTGACCAGGCACTGACCAGGCTCCCCAGGGTTTGGTCATGGCCCCAAGGCTGCCAGAGCTCGAGGAGTGTTTGGACAGGATGGGATTGTTGGAGTGTCTGTGCAGGGCCAGGAGTTGGACTGGATGATCCTTGTGGGTCCCTTCCAGCCTGGGTTATTCCATGACTCTGTGACAAATTCCCAAGTGGTAATATCCATTCTTGCTTCATCTTGGCTTTCTGTGAGAGCAGACACATCTTGAAAGGACAGGAGTGAAGAAGGGAGGCTTGGGAGCTCTTTTACAGTCATGGACAGGAGGTGGTGAGTGTGGGCACACGGACATGTGTCAGCGTGAATGGCCAGTACGGCCCTCTGATAACGCTGGTGTGGAAAGGGTCTTCTGTTAAACCTCAAGGAGAGTTCCAGGCACTGATCACGGGCAGTCTGTGTCCCTAAATTCCCCTACCGACCCGTTCCTCTTGACTCATTAATCCACAGCAACTTAAATTTTATGTCCTGTGCCTTCAAATGATATCCTCACCCCCTGTTCTTCGGGCATCCCTCACAGTCTGCCATCGGAAATGTCCCAGCTCAGTTTCATTTGTCAGAATATTCCTTTTCCTCTTGCATCCCCTCTCCCTGGCAGGAGTCACCTGCCCCAGCAAGATGTTTTCCCATGTCTCCTGTTCTCCTTGTCCCTGGAAGAAGCCAGTGAGCTGCAGATCCGTGGCACCGCTCCGGTAGCGCGTTGGCAGGCACAGGCAGCAGATTCTCCAGTCACCCTTAACACCAACAATGAGATTTATTATCGCCACTGCTCTTGGGGAAATGAGCCTGGGGAATTAATTTATGGTGTTTTGAAATGCTGTTGTCTTATCGGAGCACTGCTTGCTCATAGCCAACCTCCCCCTTACCTTTGGCCGCAGGGATTGCGTGTTTAATGTGGGCTTTAACGGGGCAATTGAAAGGGCACAAGCGAACACAGTCGCACTCCGGGCCCTTTATGGCATTTGATCCTTGTACAGCAGGAGTGACCCCCTCCAGCTCACCTTCTCTCTCAACATTGTATCAGGGAGGGGAGATAAATTCACAGTTAATAAAGATAAGGCCGGGAAACTCCCTCTGTGAACTTGCGAACAGCTCACAGGTTGCAGTTGGGTTTGTAACAGCAGGGTCTTGTAATGCCATGAATGAAAAGGGACCACTGCGCAGGGAACAGGAGCTGGGAAATCTCAATACCTTGGTTTCACTGTACTGGACAGAAAGATTTAAAGGGCTGAAGTCCTCTACGTTAGAATACTATTGATGAAGTCCTTTCATTTCCCGTGGTACACACGGCAACCTTTGTGATTCTTCAGCAGTTCTGTGTGTAATGGTGCTCTTGGCAGGGCAGGCTGTTGTGGGCACATTGCTTATCCAAGCATCCAAGGCAGTGTTGAAGATGGAGTGGTGACTCTTGCCCTTCTGTCTCCTGCATTATTCATGTTTGTATTATCATTAATTAATGATTTATGGAGCCCATTTTGCAAACCACAAGCCCATTTTATGGCAGCATAAAGCAGTGTGTGTGTAAAACATGCACACACACACACACAGGTGCTTTACTGTGTGCAA
This sequence comes from Lophotriccus pileatus, assembly GCA_035583135.1. Lineage (NCBI taxonomy): Eukaryota > Metazoa > Chordata > Aves > Passeriformes > Tyrannidae > Lophotriccus > Lophotriccus pileatus. The sequence goes on along the minus strand of JAWWES010000037.1, from coordinate 4,819,905 downwards.
AGATCCCACTTTTGGAATGGAGACTGGAAGGAGCTAAAAAAAAAAAAGTACAAAAGTTATTTAGCCAGAAAGCAGAGAGTTATGTATCCCAAGGAGTTGGAGAAGGATTGTGGATAAGTCGAATGTAATTATTCTGAACTGTATTTAAACATCAGCTCCCCTTGCAGAGTTTGACCCAGTCTTTTTACTGCACAAAATGGCACAACATCAAGTGGATATTCCCCCTGCAGGGAGTTCCATCTCCAGTACCTGGCCAGGATGTTGAGGGGGTTATTTCATCATGGTAATGGAGATATATGTGCAAGATACAGTGCTTTTCTCCTGTGAAATTATGCACCCACAGTTAAACAGCTGTCTTGGGGTTTTCTATCAAACCACACATCTAGAGGTCCCCAAAGGCCTTGTTTTCCCACAGTTCCTGCAACACTTCTCACTGTGTTTCTCTCCTTTCATCCAAACTCACACATACAGTTGTGTGGTTGGAAAGGTGCTCCAGGAGCTCTTCTTGAGCTTCCTTTTTCTTTGAATCATAGCTCATGGCTCTATTTTGAAGGGTTCTGTGTTGCTCACCACTATCATGTGATGGCATCAAACAAAGTTTGAGTGAAAATCCAGCTGATCTTGAAAACAGATGGTATGAGAAACCCCGAGGGGGGTGACTGGTCACTTGTTCTTCATCCAAACAGGTTGTATCCCCGTCATGTCAGAGCTGGACAAAATGTACTGGGCACTCTTGGCCGTAAACATGAACTTTGTGGTCTTCGTGTATCGGGTATAAGGATAAACATCCTCGCCTGTATTTTAACCTGCATCTTCCTCTCCCAATCAGATAATGTGGTGACAATTGTCTGGGGATTTTTTTTGTTTGTTTGTTTGGATTTTGTGGCGTGGAGCCCTCGTAGGAGGTTGGCTGGGGATGGAATCTCTCAACCCCCGGCGTATTGCACGCGGGTTACATCAGTGCCGCTGAAAGCTCTCTCTGTAGCTGTGCCACACAGGTTTACCTCCGTGCCCATAAAACCACATCCACCAGGGACCTCATCAATGCAAATACACTCAAGGGCAGCTAATGAGGATTTTAATTTAGCTTTAAATGCCTTTGGTGCTGGGTAGGCCTTTACAGCACCAGGCGGGGAACTCTCCGAAGCTCTGGCGGCTTTCACCATAAATGTCACTGCACCGTATTTATTATTTGTTTTAGCTGCGTTTCCAATGAACAAAAAAACCTCATTTCTCAGATTACACCGATGCTGTGTGTGACTTCCCAGCACCTTGGCTTGTTTAAGTATGGTGCAAAATGCAGGAGTTGGCCAGAAATAATTTTCCCTTATGGGGCTGAATGTGCGAGTGGGGGAGAACCGACAAACATCTTCGGAAAGACTCTGAGGGAGACCCTGGGAAGGTCCTGACTTCACCGGGTGACAGGGTTTTATGGAGGTGTGGGCTGAGGTGTTACAGGTACCTGTGATCATCTATCAGCATGGATCCTTTGGAGCACTTTCCCCCAGGGTTACTCGATAAAGAACGTTTTGCTGTGTGTAGCTGAGCCAAACTTATAAGATTAAGGTTTGTCTTGCCAATGTTTTATAACTGCCCAGACGTTTGCAGGCAGCGATTACTTATTAATGCTGCTGTTATATTGAGTGTCACCTTTCCTTCTAATTCCTTCAATCCTCAGTGAGTCATTACAGACTTCAGAGCTGACTTCAACCTTTCTTGAGGCCTGTGTTTGCCAGATCCTGTCAATGGGATATTTATTGCCCTGAGGTGGTATTTTCCAGCCTTGGTTCAGAACTGGTCTCTTTTATGACAGGGTAGGGGCAGACTTTTCATAGGCTCACAGTCTTGGTGCTTGTTTGAGGCTTGAGGCACCTGTCTCAGGGTGTTACATGTTCCCATTACGAGGGAGTTCTGGTGCTGCTCCTCCTCTTCTTTTTCCCTTTACTTTTTTTCATTTTCTCTCCCTCCCCCTCACCTGCCATCTTCTCTCACACCCTTTCTAGAGTCCTTCCTACGTCATCTTTTCCAGCGGATCTCCTACCCTTGGAGTGCCCAGAAATTCCAGCTTTTCTTTTCCTTTTCTCCCTCTGCAGTCCTCCCCTTCCACAACCTCTGTCTGTTCACCATTTTCCCCAGGCCTCAGTTTCTGTAACCTAGTTTGTCCTGCACAAAAAAAATTATATCTGGTCATATTCTGGGATCTAGCAAAAAATAATCTCAAGTTCACCAGCTGGCTGTGATTTAAGGCTGCAGTATCTTGTGTGATATATGACTTCTTTAAATCAGAGGGAGAAAACTAAGATCCCCAAAGTCCTTTTATCCAGCCGCTGAGATGCTGCTGTGTACCATCCCTTCTCAGTGCTCAGTCCCACAGTAGTAGGACATGATGTGTTGGGCAAAGGGGCCTGATTGATGATAGTTCTTTGCTGTATTCCTCCAACTAGTTTGGGATTTGTAGTGCAAGCTTCCAGGAGTTTGTTTGCACAGCTGGGAACCTGCTTCAGCCAGCATGATTCTTCCATTTATATTGTCCTACGGACTGACATGTTTGGTAGCCGTGGTGAGGTGTCTCTCAGATCTTCCACTGGCACCTGGCCTTGCTGTCAGAAATGCACCAACCCTTCAGTTTTGTGGCCATACTCAGCAGAGACCAAGGATTAGCCCATTCCTTTGCATAAGCTTTGTGTACAGACAAAAACGAGGTGAAAATCCTCCTTCTGGCTTTCCTTAATAGAGTTTGCAACACCTGCCTTCCCCAAGTGACAGAACCAAGTGTCCAGTGAACATGAGAAATACCATTCTGTGTATAGACATTCAGGCACTATTAAAAGCCTGCTGCTAAGAGCCCATGCTCCAAACTGCAGCTTTCTCAGCTGTTTAGGTGAGAGCTGTTTTGAGCTGTTAGGGTGGCTCCTACACCCGAAACACTTCACTGCTTGACAGCTGCTCTGTGGCCTATAAACAAAACGAGTCAGAAATCCCAATTTCATCATTACAGGTCTCACAACTGTGTCACAGAATCCACTCCCAGAGTTTGACAACCTGGAAGGAGATGCTGTAGGTTTGGATTAATTCCTCTTGGAGTTTCAGAAACAGGCCTGCAACACCAGGCAGAGGTGGAGAACCAGAGACTTGGCAGGGCAAGCTTTCCCTTCCCAGGCATGTACTGTTTGAAGGCCTGAAACGAAAGCAAGTTTTTCCAGCCCTTTACAACTTGGAGAAATCCCTCCCTCTGTCCCACTTTCCAGCATGAAATAGTTTCCTTCCCAACACCTGTTTTAAGCCCAACACAGGAGCCTGCGTGCCGACCCGCATGGGGAGACAGAGCGGGCCGGCAGGAGCCGCCTCCCAACGCCCCGGCCGTTAACACTTCAGCCCAGAGTGAGAGCAGCTGGTTTGCTCCGTGCCTCATAAAACCCTGAACAAACTTTTACACGTTTGTGCTGAGAGGAGGGATAGATATCCGGCGCAGCGATTCCGGGCGTTATCGGGCAGCACTAAGGAGGAGTGTGAACACCGATAGGGGCTGGGATGGGTACAGCAGGTTATTGCGGGTCCGTGGCGCCGGCGGGGCTGTGCCCGTGTTCCAGCGGCCCTGCTGGGGCCCAGGAGCGCCTCACTGCAGTCAGATGGCTCCTCACCCCACGTGGGGATGAGTAAACACCACCCAACGTGCGCATCGATCCCAGCCCGCGCCGTCGCCGTCCCGCCTGTATGGCGGGGAGCTGAACTTTCCCCCGCTGCTTGTTTACCCCATCTCCTGTTTTTATTTTCACTGTCAAAACACAGAGCAAGGCGGGAGTTGTTGAGCCTGTGTTGGAGTCTTGCTCTTCACAGCCCGTGTGTCCTCCCCAGAATATTTCACGTGATGGTTGCCGAGCAGGAGTTATGTCTGTCTCTGTGCTGGCCTTAAAGAGTCTGTGTAGAAACTCACCGTCCTGCTCCACACACCACCAACGCTCTCCTGAAAGCCAGAGCCTGTGTTACCAGATGTGCGAAGACAGGGAATTCAGCTTCAAGGCCGAGACTGTCTTTGCTAATCCAGCTGTAAGAACTGTGGTTCTAAGTCAAGTATCTTGCAGCACAGTAAGCATGGGGAGATGAGAAACATGGAAACTTGATATATCAAGCTGGTTTGGTTTGGTTTGGTTTTTTTTCACGTGATGTGATACCAAGATGTGCAGAGAGTTAAGGGCAGAGCTGGAGGCAGAATTGGGTTGTCTGATCTTGGAAGAATATATTTAAAGATTGAGGGACATTAGGTGACTGAATTCTCTATTTCTTTGACAACCTTTTCTAGAAAGAGTAATCTTTTTTTCAATTAAATTTCTAATGCTAATTAAAGATGTCACTTGTTACATTTTCAAGAACCTTCTTTTAATACTGTCAACTGGTGTACGTTCTGAGTTGAGTTTACTGAGATGATTGATATAAAGGAGTTGTTCTTAGAAAAGGATGAAGGAAGAATCTCCTAGCTGAAATGAGGAGATGCTCAGACAGTAGGGCCATGGAGGTATGATCCAAAACCCTGGAAATGCAAAACCTTTTGGTGAAATCTGAGAAAGTTTGACTCTGGTTCTGGTCAGGGTGAGGTAGATCCAGGTTTATTACCCAGAGCATTTCTCCATCCCAGGAGTATTACTATGTGATGATACTGTAAGAGAATGGAAATGACAGATGATTGAAAAGGAAAAGCAGTGCTTAACTCAGACATCAACTGCCCTTCCCTTTGTCGTAGGAAGTGCTTTACTAAATGGTGCTTCTAAATATACTTTCTGACTTTTCTGTAGACTCTACATAATGTTCTCAGGAATTCTGAGTAGATCCGAGATACTGAGTTCTGACAATCTTCAGTAACCAGGAATGCTCCATTAGCTAATTGCTCAGTGACAGTGACCTTTCTGAGTAAGTCCACATGACAACCACATAAATGCAACCCTACTTCTTCCTGATTAACTTTATAAGCCATTTGCTATATAACTTTAGTCCTCAGCTAACAGCACCTTTGGCTTCATGTGACTTTGTGTGTCACAGCTGGTCCAGGAGACAGGCTTTGCTTGTTTAGAGTCAACAGGGAATGTCAGCTGCCTTTACAGGAAATACCCGAGGAATTTCTTCAGGGAACCCAATCCACACTGACCGCTGCTCCAGCAATGCCATGGGGTGTTCCTTAATGCCCTGCTCACGACCTGGCAACGGAGTAGACTGTTCTAGATGTAGATATGAGGTCAAAATTGATGAGCAGAAGAGGCAATATGGGAAGGACTGACTGGTGTTGCCCGGAACTCTGTTGCTTTGCTGGCTTGGTGTCAGGAGCAGGGTGGCCTGAGGCAATCACGGAGATTCCTGGAGTGTGTGAACTGTTCTCCCTCTGTTACAAGTATCTCCAAGTCTCAGTGGTTTAGTTGTGGAGTCAAGCAGTGCAACAGAAGTGCTCCAGGGTCTAATCCTCACCCTTACTCTTCATGCATCTCTGTGGTTTGGGGTGATCAGAATTTGCCATACTGGGTTAGTTCTGAGGCCCATCTAGCCTGGTATCTAATCATGGATCTTTTGGGAGAGAGTATAAAGACAGGACAATTATAACTGGTCAATCCTAGCTCTCTGATCTTGGTAGCCAAGGTATCAGAAGAGTTTAAAGCCCTGTGCTGAAATGCAATAGCAGTGACCCAAATAATGGAGAACTAATTTAATCAAACTGGGCCTTGTTGTGAGGGCAGTTGATGCTTCAGGTCTTTTAACAGTCTTCCTTCCTCTTCAAGCTATTGTGTTTCCCTTTTGACAGCATTTTAAATAAACCTCTGCTATTTTTTTTTTTTTTTAATTTTGCTGTGCCTGGGACTCTACTTAAGTATTTACCCAGATGATTCATGCCTAGGCCAGATATGTAAGCTGTGGGATAACACATCTCCAATGTTTGCTATCTTTCCCTCCTGTAGTTTAGTTACAGATATGGGCCATGTTGTGGAGTAGGGGTTTAACCCAGCAGCTCTGGGTGAGAGTTTGAGCACCACTCTTGCCTCAGCCCCTTGCTTCTGATCTGAAGATAAGGAGGAGGTTAAATAACTGGAGCCAGTCTGGATGGAGATCACAACTATGGCTCATGTGGGTGTGGCCCATAAACTTTTATGATGGGCTTAGATACTACTTAGAGATTTGAGGCTATTTCATCTAGGATCTTCCAGAATCTACCTTTCATAGGGAGAGACACAGTTACAAGTGGTTGTGTGGTGAAAATCCTTAATAAACCCCGGTTTATGCAGAGGGTTTGTGCTGTGGACTTTGCTTTTGTGTCTGTGGAGGTTTCAGTAGAGCCAGGAGGAAAATGAATGCTGGCAGTTTTAGAAGAAGAAAAGTCTTGTCTGTTTCTGGTCTCACACTGTGTTATCACACAAATTGTGATGTCCTAGTCACTGCCTACAACCCCCAAAGCATTCGTCTGCCAGGGGACAAAGCTCAAGGAAGAATTAAGCATGTAGAATGCAAAACCTGATGCAAGTTTAGCTTCATCAAACATTGAATCAGAATAAACCCAGAGGGAGTGGGGAAAAAGAGAGGCTCAGCAAGAGTTCTTGACGAGGAAAAAAAGATAACAGTTTAACTGAGCAGTTTTGCCATTATTTCTCTTTTGATGTCTTCCACTTCTTCTGTTTTTTTAGGCCCTTCTCTAATCCAGTCTTGTTCAAGCTCCTGCAAAGAGCAGTTTTGTCTGCCCAGTGTAAAGCATGGTTTAAGTCCTGACGACCAGATTTTTAAGACTGCTTAATTAGATGTTTCCTTCTCACCCTATGGCAAAGTTAAGTTGGTGGTGCCATCGTAAAGGCTGCTTGGGAGTGACAAGTATTGTGATCATGCTGGGGATTTCTTCCTAGCCTTTTCATGTGTCCTGTGTCAGGCATCTGCACAGAGCAGATTGTCTGGGCCTGTGCTTCCTCATTCTCTTGTGCAGTGTTGCTCCACACTCAGCACGCAGAGTTTTAAATTTGGTGATGGTTGATTTATGGTGAGATGTGTAATGGTATAACCAAAAGCAGCGTAGGCTCTGGGGTATGAGTTTGGTGCAGTTCCTTCTGAAGTTGATAATAATAATAATAATAATATTAATAACCCTGATGACTGGTTGGAAAAAAGCATGCAACTGTTGTGCCACCCCAGAGCCGAAACGTTCTGGCAACATCTCTGTGGACTTCAGTGCAGAAAAATTATGTTCTCTATCTCTTCACCCTTTTTATTCTCCTGGGTTCTTTCTCTTTTACTTCTTATGCCTCATTTGTTCCACTGCTCTGAATCATAAATAGTTCTGGTAGTGAAACACATCTACGGGGGGGATGTATGGCTCTTCTTGGAGTCCATGTTCTTTTGATGTATTCTGTGAATCTGTTATGTCTTCCTCTGAGCCTGAAGAGATGTGACAAGACAAGTAATACAGCTGGTAAATATTTTAGCATCCCACTTTGAGCACTTGAGATGAGTCTGTTAATGTTCTCCGTGTCATTGAGCCATTTTCACATGGATAATGCTGTGTCTCCAGTGCTCAAAAGGATCTGAACTCTCTAATAGCAGCTCAGATTTTGGGTGAAGAACACTTGAATCTCAGTCCCTGAGTTTGTTTGGACGTCTGGCCTTGGAGTCCAGCCTTGCTGTGCTGCTGCCTTTGGCTTTCCAGTGCTGCTGAGGGAAGAGAACACAACTGTTCCTGTGTGTCCTTGAGGAAGTTCATCTGCCTTGCCTCAGAGAGCTGGCTGGACCAAGGTTTTGGTGACAGCTTAAGAAGCTTTACACTTTGACTGATTCTTGGGTAAGATTAGTGCAGTGCAGGGCTCCCATTCTGCTACAGCCTTTGCTGCACAAACTTAAATTTCAGTCCCTCAATTCAGCTGAAACAGCAGTGAATGTCTTTGGACACAGTCATTGCCCAAGAGGTTTTAAGGTGGTGCAGCCTCTCCACGTGTGCAGTTCTTGGGGCAGGATGGACCTGCAGGGATGATGGACTGTTAGTGATGGCCCCAGGAAGAGTGTGTCTCTGTCACACCATCACAGATAAGTGACATGCTCTGGCAGAGCAAAAGCAGAGATCTGACTTAGCTGAGCCGGATCTTGAGCTGGTCTAAAGCCATCACAGCTTAACCTCACTGGTGGCATGCCCTGACTGAAGGTTCTGTCAGACATTCAGTGGTGATAATCCTGGATTTCTATGGTGTTCTGAAACATTTCTGTTGAATTTAACAGGAATGCAATGACTAAAAACTTCTCAGTTCAGGTCTAATAGTTAAGTATGTAAATGATCCAGAGAAATAAGTGGGCAGTGTTCTTTCTCCTAAACTTTTAAAAATCCCTCTGTAGAATAAAGTAGCAAGAACATAAATAAGAGATAAGTGACAGGAACATGAATCCATACCATAGTTTTTGCACTTGGCAGGTTTATGCTTTGCTCTTTTGTCTGTATGTCCTTGCTGCTGCTGTACTTGGCAGTGCCAATCTGAATAGCACAGTGAGCCTGTGGCTGTTATTTTCAGCATTCTATATTTGTTAGTGCTGAGCTGACAGAGGGATTTGCACCTTTAGAGTCCATACCTACCTTTGAAAAGCTCCCTGTGAATTGCAGCATCAGGGCTTGGAGCCTTTGGAACCTCATCCCTCCTTGGGGCTGGCAGTGCCAGCCGTGTTGGTCCCTGGGGCACTGCTTGGGAGTGTTGAGAAGGGGTGTAAAGAGGGTATAACTGCTCTATTTATGTGATGCACTGTGGTGGAGGGCACAAGAAAAGGGCTGGAATTAATATTCCAACTCAGGAATGTCTCCTACTCCTCACCTTTCTTTGGTCCCCACTGTTAGTCCATTAGAGGCAGCTGCTTCTAGTCAGTATTCCCTTACTGAGATGTGATGTACATGTCAATTCATGGTAGAATTTTTCCTCAGGGCAGAAAATCTTCTGTAGGAAAGGTGGAATTTTAAGGGTTCTGGATTGGAAAAAAAGAATGAAAAAAAAAAAAAAGGCCAAAAATTTCTTACTTGAGTGACTGGGAAAAGGAAATCTGGTTAGAGAAGGCACGCTCTGGGCTGGGGAGATTCTTCATGTGCTTCTGAAATCACATTTCCCAGAGACTGTGGCAGACATTGTGACATCGAATTTCATTTTCCTTTACATTTGTATACCAAAAATAAACCCTGCCTAAGTCATTCAGCGTCTTCTTGATGGTTTAGAAGCAGTCAGGATGACAACAGCTACTGGTCAGAATTGTCAGAATCAAGCCTCATTATCACAGCTCGCAGTACTTGACCCGGTGCCCTGGCCAGGAGGAGACATTCAGTAGGATGCCAGATTCCCTTTGAATTAAGATCTTGCATATGGAATTCGTGCTTCCTAGAAAGATGCTCTTCCTGCTAGTAGATATTACCAGGGTAGTGCTGGTACTAAGGTAAAGTGGGTGATGAGCTGGGCACCTTCAGTTTTCTGTGCAAAAAGCCTTAAGGGGTAATCAAGGTCACAGAATATATTCCTTCCTTTAGGAGAGAGGGTTCAAATGAATGAGGAGTGTGGCAATGCCTGAGCAAGTTCTGCAGAGCCTGTCTTTGAGAGCAGGTTTGCAGAGAAGCTCCACACCTGTGTTTTTACGGATGGGGAAAGGCTTGATTTTCCAGCACTGCTTAGTTTTAGCAGTGTGGACACATATTCCCATGACAAATGTGAGCTGAAGATTTAACAAACCTCAACTGGACTGCAGCTAAATGTTCCTTGTTCTTCCACGTTGTTTTGTGCCCTAGTACAGGGAACAGAGGAGCAATAACCCAAAGTGGGATATAAATGGATGGGAAATACAGTCCTTGCAGACACAGCCAGAGGGGATCTTCTGAGGAATGCACAAGATACTCAGTCCCACATGCAAATTTGAGGCTTAGTAGGTATTTAGATGGCTCATTCCTGATGGAGTCAATGGAAGTGAATCATCTGGAAGCTTGTGAAAATCTGGTGGACCAATGGATTCTCCTGTGCAGTCTCATTGTCCATCATAAGCTGTTGGTATCCAAGGACTGATCTTTCCTCTATTACTGGGACCAGCCCCTCGAGGATTCCAAGAGCCTGGACATCGTGTCCATGGTCAGTGCCTGCCTTCTTTGCCTTCTTTCTCCCCTTCTTTCATCCCTCTATCCATCCCCTCTTGCTAAGAGAGGATGCCTCTATCCATCCCCTCTTGATCAGGACCTAAGACAACATCTTGGTGCATCTTTCCTCCAAACTGTTTACCCATTTTTTTCCACTGAAATCAGATTCATTACCAAGTTTTTAGTTAAAACTAATTCAGATGTTCTCAGCCCTCTAAATTGGGAGTGAACTGTTTGAAAAGACTTGAAGGAAGGCAGAACAGATGTCACAGAACTTTGGACTTCCATTTATAAATCTTTTATCAGGGTCTTCAGAGCTGTCCAGATGTAATCGGATCTCATGGGTTTGAGAATCCTGAATATTTCTGTGGGAAAATTCTTCATTTTCTATGCACCCTGGGTTTTCATCAGCACAAAAAGAAGCTAAAAAGATGTTGTTTTAAAAATACTGGCATACCTAGATTTTATCAAGCCTCCCTTCCTAAAAAAAAGGAGAGGGTTTGGCCTAAAAATTCTATACACAGAAGATAAATCTCGTATCAGTGCACAGCATAAAAAAAAAAAAAAAGTCATTATTTTTAGCCAAACATACAAATACATGCCTTTTTATTTTTATGAGTTTGTTTTGGTTGTTTTCTTTTTACATCAAAAAATAAACTATGGACGAGCATGGGAAGCAATAAATCTGGGTGTGTCAGCAGTAAGTGCCCAAACAAGTTCACATTGCAGAGTGGTATGAGATTCCTCTGGGAACATATATTTTTATATACATGTCAGAGGTCTAAAAATACATTACTGGAATAAACCATAGTGTTAGAAGAGAGGAAAGAGGTTTTCCAATTTGTTTCATTGTTCTGTTTTGAAATGAGAAATCATAATCTGAATGGGAAAAAGGTGGGGTTTGGTTTTTTGTTTGTTTGTTTGTTTTTTCAAATAGTCACAGAAAATGAGGCAGATTAGGTTGGGTTTAGTGGACTGATCCATAGGGGAATGCCTTATGTTCCTCTGGTGGTCTTTCCATTTGCTTTAGGCAGAGCTGTGTCAAACCCAGCAGTCCCAAGGGGTGGTTTTCCCTGCAGAGTGGGCAGGAGATGATGGATTGTGGAATGGTTTGGTATCTGCTCTTCCAGCATCGCCCTGGATGGCTGTGCCTTGAATGGTGAGTTGGGATCCAAACCTTCAGTGAGATAACATGGATGTTTAGCACGTTGGATCTGCGGCCTCCAAAGCCTTTCCAAGGGTGGCACCGCCTGGTGCTGCTCCCCCAGCCGGGAGATGGGGCTCAGGGTCTCAGAAACACGAGGCCAGAGGTGCTGTGCTGCTCTGAGAGCTCTCAGGGCCCAGTTTCCCGTCGCTGGTCACTCTCAGGTCCATCAGCCCCGTGCCGTGGCCAGCTTTGGGAAATCCCTGTCTCCCTGCTCGCTTTGTTCCAGTGGCCGGAGCGGGATGGCCCCGGTTTGCGTGTGCTGAGGTTCCCATCCCAGGGCAGTGGCTTTGAAGCAAGGCTCTGGGATGGGATTTGGGCAAGGGGACAGGAGTTCCTTGCACGAGTTGCAGTGGAAAACAGGAAACGGGCAGGGTGGTGCCTCCTGTCCATGCCAGACTTCGGGCAAGCGGCTCTTTCCTCACGCCAGCGCTAACCTTGCCTTTGATATTTATGTTTCCTTGAGGTGCAGCAGTGTGAGGAGGCTCCATCTGAAAAGCAGCACGTTTGGGGGGCTGAACACACATACCCACACATGGGTGCACATGCACCTTCACTCACGGGAGTCAGGAGAAATGGCCAGTCCTCTGCACCTTTGCAAAACTGCCCTGTGGATGAATGGGAGACTGATTTTGAAACAGATTGTCTGTCTTATTTATAATAGCCTAATCAGGCAGATCAAGAGAGCCTTTTTACTTGTGTTTTCTAATCAGAACATACCACAAAGTCTGTTTGCTTATCTCTTAAACGTCTGCTGTCCAAACAGAACATTCAGTATCTTTGCAATGGCAAAGGTGAAGTCCTCAAGTCCTGTCAGCAGAGAGAGGGCTCAGGAAGATCTGGAAAATAATGGTGTCATTCTGTGGTGGCAGGCACTCAGTGAAGTGCTGGGGCTGCCCTCGTGCTTGGAGCTGGAGGTGGCTCCTCTCTTTGGCAGTGCTAGCCTGCACCAGAGGCTGGGGTGTGCAGTGGTGGGTGACCCCCAACTCACCCTGAATGGTGTGTGGGCCAAAGATGTGCTGGAAGACTCCTGTAACTTTAGGAATGGTGGGGAATATTCAGGTTGGAAAGAGGAATGCAATCACCAGCTTCACTGAGGATGGACCCTGCCGTAGCTTTACCTTGCTGTCATGGGTGGAGTCAGTTCTTTCTAGTTTTATCTTCCTTCTGCATGTTCTGGCAACAAACCTGCTTTTCAAGAAACTGGACTGGAACAGACCAGCTTTTTTTTCTTTCTTAAGAAATAGATAGAATAGATTTGTGTGTGTGAGTGAAGAAGAGGCAAGTGTTCACTTAATTACCTTTCAGCTGCACACAGCACATGCCTGTGGTGTATAAATAGCATGAAGAGTTAAGCCTCCTTAGTCCTTCTCCTTCTTCCCTTGTGCAGTGACTGAGTGATGACTGTGGTGACTCCCCTCAAACAAACACCTCTCCCCCCCCCGCCCCCGTGCAGAGATTCTTCTCCTTCCCTTTCTTTTTTTGCCAAGATAAACTGTGTGTGTAAATTGGATGAGCACTGAGTACATTAAGGGGGAGGGGGTGGAACAAAAACGAGACCCTAATTAATAGTTTTGTAACTGAGGGAATGAGAGGAGAATAATTCGAGGAATAACAAGAACAGCTTTTCAATCTGTTACTTGCTGTGTGTTTGTGCATGTAGTTGTACACTAAAATAATTCCAGCTGTCCTGCCTTCTTTTAATAATGGTTCATTGCTTTCCCGTTGTGGGGCCATATTTGGACAAACATTAACCAGATCAAAGCCTAATGGATAGTTATGATGGCTCTGATTCAGCAAAGCACTTAAGCAGGGTTTCATTGTAACTTCAATGGGACATGCTTTGACTGCAGCAAGATGTAAGCACTGCTCCAGCCAGTGACAGGAGAAATGCCTGGGTGACTTGGTGTGTTAAAACTTGAAGGTAAAGCGAGTTCCCATTCTAAAGGAGGATAATGGAGTGTTCTTCCTGCACTCCTGAATCTTGGCCATACCCATCATGCAGTGTTTTAACAGCTGCAGAACTTCAGCCAGAGGAGGTTGTGGAAATTGAGAATTCAAAGCAAGGAGGGACAGAGGAGCAGCACAAAGGAAGAATGGGAATGTGCCCATGGAGCAGGGCGTCAGACCTGGCAGTGAGCATTACAACAAAGGCCTGCCTGTCCCCAGGAACTGTGCCTGGCAGTGCCTTGCAGCAGGTGCTTAGAAAAAGTTTTAAGAATTAGAAGTGCTGAAGGCTCCCTTTCCTGGTGTAAACACCAGCCTGGGGATGTGTTGAGCTGGCTGCTGCACATTGACTATGATGGTTGTTTTGTGCCATGATCCCAGCGAGGGTCCTTTCATCCTGACAGGGTTTAGCCCTGGTGCTGGAATGATTTCGTAACAGAGAGTTCCAGTGTTTAGCAAGACATGAGGAAAAGAAGCTGAAATTATTTTTGCTGAAATCCTCCCCTTGGTTCCTCCTTGTTGATGATATAAAATCTTAGAGTACAATTTTCTTGTCTTATCCAGGCCATTAAAGTGTAATAAATTATGGCAGCTTCTGGGATTAAAGATACTTTTTTTTTATTTTTAGTGGCTGGGCTACACCGCCTTGGAAACACTTGGAATTCCCCTTTGTGATTGTCTGGGAGTTATTTATAGTTAAGTCCTTACTCTGATGGCAGAGTCTACATCACAGTTTGGGAACTGCTGATGTGAAAAGGGGGGTGTAGTTTCATTTAGGAGTTTTACTCTCTGTGTTTGCCATTTCATGTTTCTGGTTTTTAAGCTGCTGTCATGAGTGAACAGAGGCAGTCTGCGGCACACTGAAGGCTTGCTCTGCTTTAAGAACTCCCTCTGGGGCAGCTTTCTGATGAGAACATCATTATCATCAGCCTGTATTGGGCCTGTGATGGGCCAGGCTGTCCTGAGGTACAGCAGTGGCAGCCTGGAGAAAATGGAGACATCAGGGGAGGAGAGGGAGGGGAATTTAATTTCCTTTACCCTGACATTGATGTTGTTGTAAAGTCTCTGAAACGGCACCTTCTGGCTCAGAATTAAGCAGCCCCAATGACATGTCTCAGTTTGTCCAGACTGGTTTTCTTGTCCAGTTAAGTGGGAGAGTCTTATGCCTTTAAAGCTTCCTGGCTCCCAGGAGGAAAATGCCAAACCTGTCAGAGAAAACAAACAGTGGCTTTCCCAGCCTGTGTGTGTTCCGATTAACGAATCTATTAGGCTATAAAACCTGGGACCCCCTTTCCCGGGGAAAGAGCATACATTAGGAAGCTGTTGACAGTTCCTAAGTCTGACCCCTTGCACAGAGCTGGAGACCTCTCAGCAGCTCCGAGGCGGCGGGGCCGTGTGTTCGGGGAGGTGTTTGAGCTCCGTAAATGCCAGATGCGCCCGTGTTTTCATCTGTAACGTGGGGGGCCAGAGGCAGAAAAAAAGGAGGAGCCGCAGCACAGCTGAGTGTTTCTGTTCTTCTGGTGTGAGCAGAATGTGTTTGGAGGCACGTTACCTTGGGCTTGGGTGTTGTTGGTGTCCACAGACTGAGCGGGGCCTGGCTGAGTGGGAAGTTCCCCAGTGGGTTTGCTGTTGTCACAGCCAAGTGTCAGAGTTGGTGGAATTCCCTGCTTGTGTCTAAAAGGGAAGCAATCCCTGGTGTTGCATTTAGCAAGTGCTGTGCTGACTAAAGCATAAAACTTCCCGAGATGATGCAAACCCCACAGTTCTGACCCTTGAGGGGGTACAAAACCCATTCCACAAGAAAAGAGGTGTTAAGCCCTGTGTTGTTGGTGTGTTCCTGTGAAAGCAGTTGCATTCTTCTTATTTCCCCCTGCCTGCCCCTTTCACTTGGGCTGCTGCTCATTAGAGATTCAGCATTTTTCTCTGGCACTGTGGTATTTCATCAAGCAAAAATGCAAATCAGTCCTGCATTCCTTCATACACTGCTGAGTGTTTTTTCACATGGAGTGTTGTTGAAACAGCTCTCTTACAATGGAAAGCTGAGGGACCTGGGCCTGTTCAGCCTCAAGAAGAGATAATGGAGAGGGGACATCATCAGTATCAATCAGGATCTGCAGGGAGGGGTCAGAGGTGCCCAGCAATGGGACAAGAGACAACGGGCAAGAACTGATGCCAGAAAATGAGATAGAACTTCTTTCCTTTGTGAATGACCCTGCACTGGAACAGACTGCCCAGAGAGGGTGTGGAGTCTCCCTCCCTGGAGCTATTCCAGAACTGTCTGGACACAACCCTGTTCCATGTGCTCTGGGGGTGACCCTGCTCAAGCAGGGAGGTTGGATCGGATGATCCCTTCCAACCTGACCAATTCTGTGAATATTTTGGAGTCCCAGTTCACTGCTCTGCTCTCGGCTGGGTACCCAGTGCTCTGTCTGTCCTGGGCTGAGGGGAAGCTGTTTCAGAGCTGGCTTTTGCTGCAGTTATTCCCAGCCAGCTGTGCACGTGACACGTGGACCCGGCTGGTCCAACCGGTGGTCTCCACAGCCCATCTTGTGAGTGAGTCATCCCGCTTTCTGTAATTACCAATTAAGACAACAAACACGTGTCAGTATTGAGGAGTTACCGATACGTGACCCAAATTGCTGCAGTGAACCGAACCCGTTCCTTGCTCTGCCAAACCGTGGAGAAGCCGAGGAGCAGCCTCTCAGTCCCAGCCTCTCGTGCTCCTCGGCCACAGGTGGGCCTTGGAGGTTGTGCAGCAGGTGGCTTTTCCCCTGGATATGGCACCCGCTGTTTGGGTCAGTCCCCGGGAGGCCTCCGAGCGGGAATCCTGAAATTCGCTGTGGCGCGTTTTAATTTGCCACGTGAGATCTCCGCGCCTCCTGAACACAAGCCTCGTTGTGACTCACAGCAGGATATTCTCTTAAGGAGCCCAGCAGAGAGCTGCTGACAGTGTCACCAGCGATGCTAATCCGACAGCACATTGGTCATGGCTCCTCGGGTTACCCGCCTGGTACTGTGGGAATGAGGGACCTCGTGCTGCAGGGACACAGTCGGGGCATTAGCAGGAAGAAAATCTATCCTCTTCCCATCACTTCCTGAAGGGTATGTGTCAGAATGACGCACGAACTCCGGGCTTTATTTGATGAGGGGGAGCGAGAAAGGAATGAGATGGTCCCGAGGGACGCGCGGTTTGGCTCCGCGGGGTCACGATGCTCTGGAAGTTCATTTGGAGTTGCTGAAACCGAAGGATTGGAGAATGGTCCTGGCTGGATACACATTTGTCATCTTCGTGACTCAGGAGGGCTCTTGTGGATATTTTAGACAGCCCGTGGATTATGGTGGGTTTCTGGATGGCTTTTCTCAGCCTCATAAAGAGACCTCAGGAATGAGATGGAAGGATCCAAGTGATGGTGGCACATTCTGAGGCCAAGTACATTCTGCCCAGATGCTTCTGAATCACAGGAGAAGAGACACTGGGGGTAAAAGCACCACTCTGCCCACATTCTGTGCTGCCCCAACTTTCAGGTTAAGCTGCCTCAGTGTCCTCTCCAATCTGACCTGATGGTGACACGAGAAGTGGAGCTTTAATGTTTGATGAGCTCCTCATGTCCTCTGGGTTTCTGTGCTCTGAAAGATACTTTCCATGCTTAGGGGGAACTAATGATTAGAAGATGTGGGGTGTAGCCTGTGGGGTTCTGTGCCAGCCAAGCTGCTCCCAGGCTGTGCCACCCCCTTGGCAGAGGGTCTGTTACAGGACTGTGGGCGAGTCCCTTGTGGTGCCATCAGGGCAGCCCAGAGGGCTCTTTGGGTTGTAGGAATATAGGTAAAGTCAAAAGGATGTGCAGGAAAGAGGGTCTTTGGGCTGTCCCTGTGTTTGTGCTCACCAGTGCAGGGCTGTGCCAGCAGTGAGGAAGCTGAGTGCAATCTACACTCACTAAAGCTCAGTCACTTGTTGGCCAAAATCTCTTCTGTTCTATTCTTTCCCCCCCTCAGGTCATAGATTTTTGGTCAAATGAAGAATCTCAAAAATAGGTGCTGAAATCCATTGGTTAAAGCAAAGACAATGTGCCCCACTACCAGTTTTGGAAACTGGTCAGAACACTTGGATACTGGGAGAGGAAAAAAAGCAATTTGGTATTTTTGTTTCAAATGGGAAACTTAGCAATTAACTTTTAAGTTATTTTTAAGTATTTTTCCTTGGGTCAAATTAAATGTTTTGTTTGAGGCCAAAATGTTACTAGGTTCTGTTTTTCAATTCACTGGAAAAAAAAAATCTGAAAAAATAGTGTTTATTTTGGGTTGCTGCCCAACTAATCTCTCTTCCTTCGTTTTTCTATAATGCAAGCAAATACAAAATCAGTTATTTATGCATCTCAAGTTTTAGCTTCTGTTTTAACCATCCATCAAAGTAACAGACAGCACAGTACAGTATTTTTTTTCTTTACTCTTCAGAGCTGTATTTCTGTGCTCTGATGGCTTGTAAGAGTTGCAGAGGGAAGGAAGAAAGTCATGAAATGGATCTTGGGTTCCATTTGCAGAGCTGTTGAGTGATTGCCCAACTGGATGGAGAGCCTGGCTGAATGAAGGTGTTAACCTTGATCTCAATATCTACGTGTCCCCATAGGTAGGAGTCAACAAATGGTTTGTTTTAACTCTAGAATGTGGTTTAGTCCACGTGTTGCTTCTCACAGCAAACCTCATCTGAGAACAAATGGGAAGGAGGCCGTTGGTGTCCAAAAACGAGGATTTGTTTCAAGTGGGAAGGGAAGAATTGAGTTAAAATACAAGAGGATAATCTACCACCTCCTGCAACCCTCGTCTGGTGGCTTAACCTTTGATGCTTAACTTTATTTTTCTTAGTTCCTGTTGCTGTGCTCAGAACTTCTCCCTGTTTTCCCCACGGCTCGAGGGAGAGCCCAGCAGTGGAGCTTTAACCTGTGTGTGCACGTGAAGGGCTTCCCTTGTCATGGGGTTATTGTCTGACTTTGTAGCACGATTATTTCTCGTGCTCCTTTCCCCAGAACGCCTCCCCTGGGTCTGCACACACCACCTGGATGCTGGAGGTGCTGCTGGGGACGTGGTGCCCGGGTGGGAATGCAGGAGCTCACATTTGTAACAGCTTGTTTCCCCTCCTCGCTGCCTTTACGTGCCGCTGCTTGGGCTTGGGGAATCATTCCATGTTTCTGTGCCTCTGCCAGGCTCAACCGTCCTTCCTGCAGGGAATTCGGGCACGGCAGCACCTCGCAGAGCAGGTCTGCAGTTTCAGCGGGTGCCTGTAGGTGCTACCACAATACAAACAATAATCAATCACCGGCCGACACCTCCGAGGCTCTCACTGAAACCAAACACAATAAAAAAGCCTCCCCAGGGGCCGGATCTACCAGGCTATGTAAACGATTTTTTAGTGAAAGTGGTGGAAACCCCATCTCCTGGGACGTTTAAACCCCGCTGCAGAAGGCAGGAGCAATCAGTGTGTTGGCAGGAGGATCAAATAAAGAGGACTTCATTATTCTGGACTGCCTGTCCAGCACAGATCAACCAGGAGCAAACACGGTGACTTAATAGATCTCTTTCAGCTCCTGTCCTCCACTGCAGGTCCATGAAGAAGGTAAACGAGACCTCAGTCAAAATGGAACACGAATTTTTAACCTTCCAGACAAACTCTGATCTTTTTCTAGATTAGCTTTAGGTGTATATTTGGGCCATCTCCTGAACTCCTTTGTTCAGGTCCTTTGCTCCGGCACAACACTGGGTAAAGGAGTGCATTTGGAGAAATATTAGGAACTAATGATAGGGAGATAATTGCATTAAATCAGAAGCAAAACGTAATGAGGGAGTCCTGGCGAAGCACCACTGCTCAGTGCAGGGGGAATCAGAGGTAGATCCAGGTAAGAGAGGTTCCACAGAACTTGTGTGTGAACTGCATAACTCAGGTTTGATTCTCATTTGTGCTTGGCTTTTATTTAGTTTCCTCCATTCAACAGAACATAAATTTCCCGGGGAGGTGAGCCCGGGTAGGAATGGAGTGAAAGCACCCAATGGATTGAGACAGGATCGTTCTACAGCCCGTTTTATGCTCTTGCTCACCAGGCTAATTCGCTGCCGGGAAGCTGCTCCATCCCGGATGGAAACAGTGGCTCCCGACTTGGAGCTGGTGTTAATCCCTACGAGAGGCATCTTTTCCAGCAAGCCCTGCAGGTGGCACAGCGAGCCTTGTCTTTCCAAGCCACGGGAGCAGTCTCTGCCTTCCCTCCCATCGTTTTACAGTGCAAAAGCAGCTGCGGTGGGAGAGACCTTTAATACGGAGAAAAAGACTGCCGTGATACTCTGGCTGCTGAAATATCCTGTCTTTTCCCAGCCTGTTTCCAGGGCTTTGCTTTAGACAGGCACAGAGAAACCAGATAATTTTCTTTTTGCTGCATCAAGGTGCTTTGGATGCCCTTCTGCTACTTCCAAGCCAACCTCCTAAAAATCAAGATAACTCTTTAAAGTCTTGGTTGCACACTCCTGATGTATTCCATGTCAGGCAGGTCTCCTTATCAGAAAATCTCTTCTGAAGCCATTGGAATCAAGTGGAACTGATTTGGGAATTGTGAAAAAGGTGGACAGAAAAGGGCTTTGTAGCCTGCAGGGCTGCCGGGAATTCCTGCTTATTAGTCCTTGTTCTCACTTTGCTTCTCTTCATGGCCTTGGGCAAGTCACTTAACTTCTTAATCTCTGGCTCAGTTTCTCTGCCTGTAAAATAAGATAACTATTACTATCACATACCTGTCTGACAGGATTTTCTCCCCTAGTAATAATTAACATTTGTAAAATGCTCTTTGACTATGTTTATTTTTATTATAATACTTCCAGATTATATTACAATACTGACGCTGTTGCTGTTGCAGATTTGAGCTCCTGTACAAGATTACACGGGAAATTAAGTCATTTTTTCTAATAAGATATAAAACAACTTGTGGTCGGTGTGGTTAAGCTGAGTTTAAAGCTCGTTTTGCAGCATGACAACAGTGTGAAGTAGCTGAAGCATTGCAGGGAATCCAACCCCAGTATCTGTGACAGAGTGAACTACACACACAGAAGATTATCCATGATCTGATCTTAACTCTAACAGAAAGGTTAGTTATTTGAAGGGTTTGATAAGCAGGGCTGAAGGTTTGAGGCTTCCTTTGCATTACCAGAAGGTGTAAAGTCTTGTCAGGTCGTGTCTCCACACACACTTAGATCTTCCTCCTGCAGCAGTCTGGGCTGTGAGGAGCTGAGCTGAGGGTTTGTGAGAACATTTGTGAGCCTAAGGAATATTTCTTTGCATTTATATCTTTTTTTTTCCCCCCTTTATTTTTTTACTACAATCACAGAATAATGGTTTGTGTTTGAAGCGACCTTAAGGATCATCTCATTCCTCAAGCAAGAGTTGCTTAGGAATAACTTAATATTTCCTCTCTGTGTGAAGGAAAACAAGTCAGGCTCTGACCTTGGCTTTATGAATCTACTGTTGCTCCAGCAACTCATCAGCAAGAATTCAAAGTTTGATTTTTGTGGTATCCCTTTGTGTCTGCCCCTTGAAGGCTTTAGTTTCAAAACTGATTGCTGCCTCCTCTCTCTCTCTCCTGATCTCATCTGTACCTGTGTGAACTCTTGGTGTCTCTCAAACCTGTGGCAATGAGTTCCATTATTTAACAGTGGTCTGGGAAAAGGAACTCAGCCTTTGTAATTCCGAGCCTGGTGTCTGCTCCCTCTGTCTGATACCCTCAAATTGTTGTGGAAAAGTATTATGAAAAAGCAGTCAATGTTTATTTTCTGCCATGTCCAAAGTTCTTGTGGCCTCTGTCAGAGACCACTCAGATGATGCATTTCTAGAGATGAGAAATGATGGAATTAGATGTGAGGGGCAAAGACAGTGAAGATGAAGAGGGATGAGGTTTTGTCCTTTGGGTTTTTTTCCATGGACACTGCCATGGGTTGGTTCCAGATGATACTGGAAGAGCAAATGATGGGATATTTCTCAGCAGCTGAACTGCTTTTGGACTTTTCAAGCTGTACCATGTCCAAGATTAGATTAGCACATCTTCCCTCTGCCTCCCCCCCTACATTTTTCAAATCAAAATATATTGATTGAGTTTAATCCATCTGGGAGAGAAAACATGTCTTTAAAGGTCTGACTGATAAAGCCTATGAGGTGGTGGCAGGGGTGATTCCTCTGTGTTGGAGAGGGTTTTTTGTGAGCATCTGCCACCAGCCAGTGTTGGAAGGAAAGTGTGGGTTGGGCAGATTTTTTGTTGACCACTGAGGTGAAGGATGATGCTGTTCAGGCCTTTCCTGAGCCAAGGGAGGCTTCTCCTCATGGCACCCCCAGCTGGGTTTTGGAAGACCATCCAGGGAAGGTGTAAGGCCTTTTAATCCAAAGTCCATTTCTGTGGTAGGAGGAGGTGGGATGGAAAGGCAATGACTCCTTGAATGGCTTCTTCTCTACGTGCTGTGCTCTTTAGCACCCCCACACACGTAATCTGTCAAAATAACAATAAGGGAAGTGTAAGATAAGCAGGCATCAAATGAAAAGAGGCAGAAAATCAAAAGTGACTCCTTTTAACCTGACAAAGAGGAATCTGTTGACAAAATTCTAGGCTTGATTGAGCAAAACATAGAAGAAATACCCTTTTTTTTTAAACTCATCTTCCTCCCCCCTCCCTTCCCGCCCTCTGCTCCCCTGGAGAGAAGTCTGGATGTAACACTATTGCTAGGACTAGGCCTCTGATTAAGTTCTGTTTTTCAAAGGTGATCCCAGCATGATTAAAACCAGGTGGCCTCACGGCGCGCACGGAGGGAGCCAGATGTGCTCTGCAACTGGATTGCCATTTCCTAGCCCAGCTGCAAACATTTGATTGTCCACTCGCTCTGGGTATTACAGCCCTGACCTCCTCTCTTCCTCACCTCCCCCGTCTCCTGTCTGCTTCCCCCCAGCGACATTTGAGAGCAGAGAAGTCCCTTTAGACTTGTTTGTCACTGTTACAACCATCCCTTTCTCCCTTCACCTCCCCACTCCCAGCCGTGGTCCCGCACCTCCATTACTCACAGATGTTGGAGGGTAGGAGCTGACAGCGCTGCCTTTTACCTCTCTCTTGCCTTTATTTGGATTTTTTCCCCCCCTCTCTGTGTTCCGGCGTGTGTGCACTGACCCCAAAGCACTCCCAAGTCAACTGGCAGCGTCTGAATCCACTTAGAGGTGAAGGGATAAAGCAATTTTCTTCGAGACGTGGCATAAGCTGTTTAGTTTTTGCTGTCTCTGAAGGCCTGTAATGAGAGGGTGGCCCTGTCCCAGAACAAGCCCTGTCTCACCCTGGTCTATAAAATTTGGAATAGGTTAATCTTTTCCCACAGCACTGGCCTTGTCAGCCCGTTTGTGCTGAATTAGGGGCTCTAATGCAGGGATGGTGTCAATAATTGCCTAGTAAGCCATACTTAAAAAAAGAGTCACAATCAATCGTCCCAACATTAGGATGTCATAATGCATCAGTCCTGCATTAGGAAGTTGTAATCCATCAACCTGACATCAGAAGGGACAGTGGATGGTGGGAGCTCAGTTCAGGCCTAGTACAAGCTGGAACTACTCCACAGGCTTTACATCAGCGCTGGATTTGGTCTCAAAGGGTCATGTTGTTTTGTTTTCCCAGCTACCCTTTGCAGTTTAATAGCGGGTTTGATGAATATTGAAATCTCTGGGAAGAGAAGGGCTGGTGATGCTATTTATAAGAGGTCTGGGATAACACAGAGTTTCAGAGTTTCTCATCTCCTTCTGTCTAGCAAAGTATCTTTTTTTCTTCCTCTGACACACAAATTAAGTCATCCATAATTATTCCTGCCCTGACTGGTTTCCACTTTCCCTGGAAATGCCCATTTGTGGTAGTTTGTAGATCACTGTAAACCATTTTAAGGCTCAGCTTCCCCAAATCAGACCTCAGTCTGGTTTGCAGCTCCTTTATATCCCTTTCCCTGTTGTTTTAAATCTTTAAATCTTCCAGTTCAGGGCAGAGGCCCCTGAGCTGAGTTGAATGTTGCTTTGGTTTTGTGGAACAAGCCCGAGGATGGCGGTTGGTGCTGAAATCAAGGTCTGAATTCAGCTCCAGGCAGGGGAGGCTGAAGGGTTCCCTTGACACATCACATGTGTATTCAGGCCTCAGTTTTAAAAACATCCAGACATTCCCTGTCAGGTGAGGCCTCAGGTGTGCAATTCCAACACAGGCACCAAGTGTCTGGAATTCTGCCCACCTTATAACAATTGTCTCCTCTCTTCCCAGGCGTAGTCACTGAGCTAATGAATGTTTTATTCTTACAAGCTTTGAACGGAAGAAAGAGCCTTCAGCCTGTGTCCTGAAATAAAAAACAAACAGAAAATGAACTACAAGGAATTACAGGGATCAAATCTTTTCCAGAGGCTCTGGGAAGGCAGCTACAGAGACAGCCCTGGGCTGCCCTGCTCGCCCACCTCTTGGTCAGTCAGTGCCTGTGGGGAGCTGGCTCTGGTGGTATTTCCTCAGCTCCTGCTGCCTGCTTGGAGATCCTGAGGTGCCAATAAGGTGAAAGCACAAGCTCTGGTTAGTAGAAAATTCCACCTGCATTATCCTTCCTGAGGTGTTTGATGGCTGGTGAGGAGCTGGGTTTGGATGACATGGCTGATGGGACACGGTGAGCAAGGAGGGCAATGTTTTTCCCCAAATTAGGGTTGAAAGCCACAAAGGAGCTGCTGTATTTAGGTATGCAGAACTACCCACACAAGCTGGAGAGGGGTCAGCATGGCCAGCAGTCTTTAGTCCTTCTTAAAAGTGCTGTCAGAAGATCCAATACAACATCTTTGGAGATGAATCCTGCTGTGGGAACACGGAGCCGTGTGTCCTGCGGGGGGTAGAGCCTGGCTGTGTGCTGGGAACTGGGAGAAAAAGCAAAAGAAAGGCACAACTGGTCCCTCAGAGCAGAAAAAAAGGAGAAGATTCACAGAAGGTGAAGCCTTCTGCAGTAATAATTTGATTTAAAGTGTGGTGTAATTTCTTCTGGTGATGAGGAGGGAGATGCACTGAGGATGGAAACATGAGAGCAGTAAAAGGCAGAGTGTTGGTCAGTGGCAGTGGGCCAGGTGGAACATCCACAAGGCCAGGCACAGACCACAGTCTGTCTCCACAAGTGTTGGTTACTTTTTTAAAGGAAAATAATCAAAATAGTTGGTTTTATCTTCGTGTGTTTCTTAGCTGTCATTTTTGTGCGAGGGAAGGTGAGTTTCCTGTGTGAGCTCAGAGGTTTGTTATGTGTATCTTTACGTTTTCTTGCTTGAATTTACTGATTACTGGTCTTACACAGAGCAGTTTCTGTGCATGGATGAGAAACTGAATAAATGTGGTAATTTTTATTTTTTTTTTTTGAAGTGAGGGGCAACTTTAGATGTGCGAAATTGGTTAAGTAGGAACTCTTGACTGAGATTTTTCCAAACTGCCTGAAGCCATCGGGAATTGGTGTCCAAAGGCTGGCAATCCTTAGTTCCTCGAAATAGGGCTGAGATTGGTAGAGCAGATGAGAATAATAATTTAATCCCAACACTTAATGTGCAGTCCCTTTGCTTTCAGCCCTACACTGGTGAAGGTCCCCATGACTGAAAACATCCCTGCAGCGGCTGAAGGGGTCGGTCACTCTGCCCCATCACTCCCTCACAGCTCTGGGGTTCTGTCCTGGAGAAATCCATGGACTCTGGAATCTCTTCCATTTCATGCCGTTGTACTTCACAGGTCCTGTGTGGGTGAAACACCGAGGTGGCCCCAGGAGAGAAATGCAGCGGTTTTGCTCCCGAAAAGTCCACACTGGCAAGACTCAGCTTAAAGGCTGAGAGGCCTGGGGTCAGTTTTAAGCTCAGCCTCTGGCTTGGTTAATCCTTTGGGGAGGGTTTCAGCCACAGTCCCGTGCCAACAGTGACCACTACATTCAGCTTTATTGGCTGAATTATCTCTGATGCCACGAGAGCACTACTCGAGAGTGACCTTCGTAGGTGATCTGGTTCTAATTATAATCCAAGGAGTTTTAAACATTCATTTAAATGTCTTCTTAATTGCAACCTAATTTCTTCAATTGTAGCCCATTCATCAGTTGTTAATCATTTTTTAATTGTGTGGAAAGTTTGAAGGGTTAGTAACAAGTCATTTGTTAGCTAGAGGTCACGAAAAGGGTTATAAAAATTGCTTGACTAATTTTAAATAATAAATTAACAAATGGATGGTGTTCCCAAATTGTAAAGTATTTCAATATTTGCAATATTGCGAAATTATTACAGGTCAGGAAGGGTGGATTATATTTCTTGTGCAAAGATGGATATTGGATGTGTGTTGTGAGCGAGACTGTGTTGCCCTTGTTCCTCAGGAAAACAATGAATGACAAAGTGAATGCTTTTTAATGATGTTTTAATTGGAATTGGATGGAAGTGACTATGAGAATTCTGATCCTAATCTTTTAAGGCATGAATGTTACGTGAAGGAAACAAAGAAAGAAAAGCAGTGCCTTTTTCAAGGTATATATTTTTTTAAATCAAACCTCTTGACTGTTTCTAATAAGACCAGCTGTGAGCAGGAGTGGCTGGAAGAAGAAAGGATGTGAAGCTGAAATGAAACAGTGTTTGGGATCGCATTCGTCACATCCGCGGGGTCGGATCTGGTGTCTCAGTTCGTGCTTGGCTTGGTCAGGGATGACCTTGCTCCTCACTCCAGGCTCATTCCAGCAGCAAATCTGGGGAGCGGGAGACCTTAGGGGTGTTTTTTTCAGCTTTTTCTGCGCCTCGATAGTGTCAGGCTGAGCTTCAAGGTGTTACAAAAATGGAATAAATGTCTCATCAGTTCCCTCTCTTTGGATAGAGGATCGTGGGTCAGTCTAAGCATTGGGAGTTTGGGAAAATCCCTGCAAGGTTGTAAAAAAAATTTACAGGAGTAACAAGAGTCTAAACTGTGCTGAAATAATCCCCAGAGCATCACGCTCCTCACACTGCAAGAGTTGGAAACAAAACTTCTCTCTGCCTTCCCCAGTCCGAAAATAGAAAGAGTGATGCTACATATGGTTGTATTTTCCTAGGAGAGGTGGTGTAGCAGGGAAAGGCAAATTGCTGTACAACGAGGCAGCCTTGCTAGAAATTGTCCTACAGAAAGCAGAGGGATTCCTCGCTCTTCTCCCCCTCCTAAGTACCGGCATCCCCCAAATCGTGACATTTTCACGGGCTGACTGTTCTCCACGGGTGAAATTTCCCATTTATGTCCCCGGCCATCATCCTTTCCCTCACTTCTCGGCTTAATATTTTGTAACTTTTGCTCCTGATAAGAAATCTCGCCTTCCTCTGCCTTCAGAGCTGCCTCAGAGACGTCTGGCAGGTGATTTACTGCCGGGCTGGGGGAATGGTTTGTACGGGGAAGGTCCCCCTGTCCTGCTGTAATTTAGAGCCTTTTCTTAAATCCCCCAGGAAGTTCAGCCCTGGGAGCTTCCCTGCTTTTGTGCCCAGCCCGGGAAATAAATGTGCATCATCTTCAGAGGGGGGTTCCAGTCGGCACCTGGGCAGGAGAGAAGGCAGCGGTTGCAAACGGGAAGCGGCTCTTTGCCGTATATCAAGGAGGCATTTAGGATATATCGTCTTTCCTGATGGGATGGGAAGGGAGCTGCAGGCAAAGCTCACGTTTGGAGCGCTCTCACCGGAAGGAACAGATTATCAGAGGGAAAAACCCTTCAGACAGCGCTCAGATGGAGCAGCCCAAGCATATTTTGCTCTGCTGGGACTTTATAACCCCAGTGAACTGTAATCTTACTTTTTTTTTTTTTCCCTCTTTATCCCTCCCTCCATTTCCCCCTGAGGCTGGCAGCACTGAGAAATTTGTCTTCTCTGAATTAAAAAGAGGAAAAGAAGGGAAAAAATCCCAAGGAAGAGGTAAAGCCTAATTTTCCTGATCCTGATAGTTCACACAAATCAGGTTATGAGAAGGGCACTTGGAGAGGGCTCCACACACTTCGTGGCAGCCACAAGGCAAAATCCAGCATGAACTGGATCCAGTTAGGAAACCAACAGCTTCACAGTTCAAGATGGACCTGATTTTATTGGTTTGAGTGTATTTTATACCTTGTTTTGTATTTCCCAATATGAAACACTTTTCTCCCTTTTAATTTACTTTACATGGCACAGAAAGGTAGATTTTCAAGTGTAAAGAAAACTACTCTCCCTTCTCTGCAGTGCTGCCTTATCCATGGAGAGGATGGTGTTGGAGCTGGAATCCAAGACAGAGTTTGAGTCGGTTTCTAGGAAAATGGCGCTTATTCCATGAAAAGAGGAGTTTTATTGTGGTGACTTAGTGCAGAAAGCCATGAAGCAGGTCTGTGGTTGAAATGACTTGCAAGACTCCCCCTTCATTTTTATTTGTGTTTGTTTGTTTGTTTTTGAGGTTGGCCTTACTTGCTCCTTCATAATGAAAGCCTCTAAGGGTTCTCTGTCTGTTTTATATTTAAAAAAAGGAAAAAAAAAAGTATATTGCTCCTGTCTTGAAATAATCAGAATTACAAAAAGTTACCTTGTTTTCCTGGCAGACTGGTTGTGTTTGCCAGAGACACTGTGTGCTCTGGAATCTTAACTGGAGAGACAAGGGAATTTTTAAGGAAAGTTATTTAGGTCTGATGTGTTGATATTAATAGTGTTAAGTATTGACAAAGAAAAACACCCCAAAACCAGAGAACACTAAATAGTTTGTTGCCAAATTCCTTTTCTTCTCAAGTTCTTCCAGCCTTTTGTGTCACCATTTCAGTGGCAGTGAGTTATGGTTGTGGCAGGAGGAAAAGTCCCACAGGACAGGTCAAGGTGAGGAAGCAAAGAAAACCCAAGAGCAGTTTATGCTTTGTTTGCACTTCAGAGGAACATCATCTGGGGCATTTGTATCAGTCTGTAAAGCTGCAGCTTTTGTGTAGCTCTTAAACAAAGTGCTGGTTATATATGAAGAATGTAATGTAATAACAAGCTTAACATTTTTTTCTCTGTATACACAGTTTTTCTTCATCTGATAGAATATAAAGCTCAAATATAAAGATCAAATTGAGATTTCTCTGCTGTATTCTCATCAAGATGCAGAAGTTGGTCATGAAGTGATCTCACTGTTTTGGAAAAGCTCTTTCTTTTTTCACCCTGATATGTCTTCCTTGTCTCTGAGACTTATCCTTGGTTACTTGTTTAAATCTGGGGGTTCTAACCCACCAACTCGTCCTTTATTGCATGTGTTGGGTTTGTCGATTTGAAGTGGAGCCTCTGAAGGAGCTCTGGGGTGGGCTCAGGGTGTTCCTTCTTCCCCCCAGTGTTTCCAGTCGCAGCATCTGGGAGCTCCCCAGACTTGAATTTGGCTGTGCAAGCAGTAAGAAGAGTGGTTTTAAAATTCTGACTTTATCCTGACTGATAAAAAAAGAAGAGTGAGAAAAGATGATGAAGTGAGGAAGGACGAGTGACTCCAGACCATGTCTTTGTAGGAATTAATTTCCTACAATTGCTGAATTAATGTGATCAGTAACCAGGGTCTGGAATGGACAGGAACATCCAGAGGGATTAGGGCAGGACTGAGCAGTTCTTATCCAAGGAACCCTTTGGAGAGGAGAACTTTATTGAAACCTCTGCATGAATTGTCACGGATTGTGTTGGGATTCCTCTGTAAATACGAATATTGGCCAATACCTTAGAGATGGCTCTCTCTGGCTCTTTGCTTAGAGATTGTTCTTATTATTTCAGATTTCAGGCATTTACTGGGGTGTGTCCCTGTTCACACTGTGACTTTTGAGTATGTGTGTTAAACACAATTGTTTGGAGTGGGCAGTGTCAGCAGTGGCCATGGAATATGTGAAGGTGCACAGTGACCCCAGGCTCCCTGGGAAGGAGAAGGCTGTGAAATATTGCATCCTGGCTGCCTTTGCCTTTCCCTCCAGGAATCTCCAGCCTTCTTCAGGCAGTGGTGGTGCTTGCAGGAAAAAAATACTCTTGCTTTCAGAGGCAGTAAATGCTAAACAGACCAACTGGTGATCCAGCCCCTTTCTCCCCTGAGCCTTTCCAGGGGAAATTTTCTGGGAATGACTTTAGCAGAGCCTCTTGAAGAGTCATGAAATACACAGCGATGAGATCACAAGGACTGTCTTTAATAGGATTTCTTTTTTGGGGTCCCAGGAGTAATGTCATGCCAATAATTCACCACTGCAGCTCCCTTTCTGTTTCCTACCAGCAGTAAAGAACCCTAAACAGCTTCCTTTGGAAAAAAAGCATCCTGAGTTCAAGGGGGCCTGATCCAAAATGCACAGCAGTCAGTAAACACTAATTTCAGTAATCTTGGTACAAATCTGATACCAAACCTGTTTGACACCAGTGGGTCTCAGATTTGTGCCTGGTTCAGGTTTCAGTGTTTCACCCTTGTCTGTCAGAAAACAGAAACAAAGCAGAAAAACTCAAACCTGGGGAGCTGCAAGGAAAATGATATTTTGGAGGATGGACTTGGGCCAGCCCAGGAAATGTTGAGTTATCCCACCAAATCCAGTAAAGAAAACATATTTATAAACACAGCTCTGGCTTTGCACAGAGAATTCACGTAGTAAACGGGGAAACAGAACCATGTCCAAAATAAAAAACGTTTCCTGAACTCACTTAACTTCTCTTTCTGGGGGAGAAATAAAATCTAGGGGAGAGGTAAACCTTGGAGCCAGATCTTGCAGGTCATTTGAAGGGAATGTGAACAAGGCGAGTGTTTTCCAGATTTCAGACCCGAGGAAGGACCTGTCCTGAGGGGTTTATGGCTGGAGCCTTTCAGCTGGACTCTGCTGCAGTCTCTCCATAGAACTGTTTCCTGCAGCTCCCAGGGCTTTGTGTCACACCCAGAGGAGAATGGACCTTTCTCAGGGCACCCTGTGAAGTGTCTGTGTTGGTCAGACTCACTGGGTAAAACAGGTTCTTCAGCCAGCAGGTTTTATTGTCAATTCGAGGCAAGCAAAAAAAAAACAATTGAGGTAAAGGGCTTTTTTGACACAGTTTGGCTTCTTCTACTTCTAAGCCTGAATCACAAAGTGCAAACCTCAGAGACTCTTCTGTGTAGCATCATGGGATGATCTCATTTGAAAAGTCTTGTTCTCCTAACACTGGTATTTGTGAGGGCAGACCAGAACAGTGGGAATTAAATCTATGCAGTGATTTTTGGATGCCTGAGCGACCAGGCTGTTCTGCTGAGGATAACTGGTGAGAGGGATGGCACTTGTCTTTCACTGCCCACAGCCACTGTCCTTTGGCAACCCCCCGAAGCCTCTGCCTCGCCTGTCATCTCTTCAGACGGATCATAGACATCTCCCCCAGTCCTTTCTGCTCTTAAAGGGGATGTTAAGCAGGAACACAGGATTAAAGAAAGTGAAGTTTGCTTGCAGCTGCTCTGTCCTGTCTGTTCCACTCAGCGTCAGTGGGATTAAATGCCTTCTTTTGGGTGTCAGGTTCTGCATGTGCGTAGCACCGAGCTGGCAGCACAACCCACTGCCCCGGTCGCTCTCCCTTCCCAGATTGGTTCCACCTTTGGATCTGTTTCCCACCCCACTGGCCAGTGTCAGCAGCCTGTTTGAAGTTGAGTGAATTAGCACCAAAGAAATAACTGATAAAAAATAGGCATTAGCACCAAGCAAAGCAGGGCTTGGCTTCCTGACGGGAGCATTCAGTAGCATCTGGGAGCTCTCAGTGTCCAGGAACAGGCTACATTTTACCACAAATATTTTAGCTTGATTAACATTTTTTTTTTTTTTCCCAAAGGAAACAACCAATTCCAACCCACAAATAGTATCTTGTGCTGGGACACTTGAAATAAATACTGCCCATCATGTACATTGCCTTTCATTCAGGATGGTCATGGCACACTTATTATCTTTCTTTCTCTGTGTAAGTAGGAATTTTTCCCTGAGAACATGGATGCTGTCAGGGCAGGAGGATATGTGTGTGTCCCAAGCTAATCTTTCGAGAAAAAAGCAGTGATAATAATGAGAATTGGCAGCTTGTGTCCATGAGCTTTTTGGGAACCAACACAGTCCTGGCTGCTGGAGTGGACTAAAGCCAGAGAAATTTCTCTTATTTTGGGTCATTTTTGGAACGTCCTGAGTATTGTTTTCAAGGGAACTTTCTAGGAAATATTTCATAAATGTTTTCATCTGGAATCTGCTGTTGAGCTGCTGCAGAGCCTGTCTCTGGGGTTCAGTACTGGTCCTGTGCCTCTTCATTTGTGTTAAAGC
>JAWWES010000037.1:4745516-4788270 GCA_035583135.1 Lophotriccus pileatus | reverse complement strand
AATCTGCTGTTGAGCTGCTGCAGAGCCTGTCTCTGGGGTTCAGTACTGGTCCTGTGCCTCTTCATTTGTGTTAAAGCCTTTAGCCCATTTCTCACCCCTGGTTTTAGTGAAATTATCTCATTAGGGAACTCAGTCTGCTCCTGTGCCCGAGACAGAGCTCCAAGGGGTCTCACACACCCAGGTATGTGGCACCTCTGTAGGAGAGTTCCCTTACCTTTGCAGGGGGAAATGACTCTTTGAGAATCCTGATGGCTGTTTTGCTTGGTTTCAGATCCATAATTCTCATTTTTAAGCACTGCCAGCAGCATCCCCTCCTGCCAGGGCACCAAGCAGTGCTTTTAGCTCTGAACACATTGGAACCTATGGCAGATAAGTGATTTTTTTTTGTTTTGTTTTGTTTCTGGAGGAGATGTACTTGATACACCTAAAATATTTCCTTACAAAACAAAGCATCCCTCTTCCCAACACCTGACCTGTGGGTTAAGCTGTCTCCTAACGTGGATTCTCCCACGAACAGAGCCCTGTGTTTTTTGCTGCTGCTGCATTAAAACCCCTCAACCTTGTCTTACTGATATCTTTATCAAATTCCTGTTGAAACATGTTTAAAAAAACACACACACACACATACACACCAAGACACAACCCAGCAGTGAAAGCTCTAACTTAACGCCTCATGTTCTTCTCAGATTTCCAAAGCACTGAGGCCTCGAGAATATGTTTCCAATATCCTCTCATCTCTCTCTGTTAGTGTTTTACTCAGCTCCATGCTGGGGAGGTCCTGACCCCGGCAATCTCCAGGGGAAGGGGTTGGGAAGGGGGGTCAGGCCATGGTGGAAAGCTGCAGGCCACAGCCTGGGAAATCAGCCCGCTCCCCTCCGCTCCTCTAATACGTTTAACCTGGAAGAGGCCGTTGCTGGCCAAAGATTAGATTACCAATGTTGGCATGTTTGGCCTAACAAATGGCAAATGGATGACGTGCCAGGCAACAGCTAATCGCTGCTGACACAGATCTATGGAGAGGCCTTTCAGAGCAGGGGATAGTTCATGTCTGCGGAGAAGTTTTGTCTTGCCGGCTGAAAGCAGAGTTGAGAAGGCCACCGGAGTACCTGTCTCTTTGAATCTCAGGGCTCCCAAACCGTGTGTCATTCTTTAAAGGTCTCACCGGCCCTCTCAGAGGACGATCTAAATGTCCCGTCCTCCTCCAGGCGATAGGACAGGAGAGCTTGAACCTTCCCCGTCGCAGAGCCGCTCTGCGTGTGTGTGTATCTGTGCACACCCGTGCCTTGGCTGTCACTGATTCCCGGGCAAGAAGGGAAGATGAACCCTTTCTGCAGTGTTGATTTGAAAGGATAGCGGGGTCACCAACCTTACTCAGAGAGATGTTTTTTGAAATGTTTTGCAAAATGCCTTTCCCTGGTCACGGCTCTCGGGGTGTTTCCCGGCCCCTTTTCCGTGACGTGGCTCTCACAGGAGGGAGGGAGGGGGAGGTAATGGCTGAGGTGCCACTGGTCTCTCAAGGCCATTTCAGTTCTCGAGCTTAATTTCAAATTGCCTGGTTTGTGGTTCCTCTGATGTCTGAAAGTCTGTGTTACATCTGCATTTTGCATGCTGCTGAGTGCTTTCACCTCTGCTCTTGGCTCACTGAAGAACAGAGGTGCTAATTCTCATTCCAGGTGTTCCACATTTTGCGAGTTCTAATTCCAGGCTTATGCTCATTTAATTTTTTGGAGAGCAGAATGGAGAAGGTCTTGGAAAGACTGTGGTGACAGAAAAAGCTCTTCCTAAATGATAGGTTCTCATTACTATTGGTGCTTTGCATCCAGCAGGTCCTTCGTGTTACTTTGCTAAATCTTGGACGTTTTCTAACCCTGCTTACGATCGTTCAGTACCACTGCACAGCAGGAGGGCATTTTGCCCCCTTATAAATATTCTGATGGAGCTGATCAAAGCAAGCAGCAGAGCCTGGTTCATCCTTCTGGCCTGTGAGCTGCTGGCTCAGGTTCTCTCTGGCTCCTTTGCTCCCACAATAGCATTTCCCCCATAGCTTTTGAAATGCATTTTGCACCATTTGGTCTCTGAGTTTGCTCTTGAACTTTCCCGTATTTCTAAAGTTTCCCCTCCAGGGGAGCAGAGCACAGATACTCAGTCCCTGATATGGTTTCCACATTTGGGTACAAGGTTCCTTTGTGCATGGCTTCCCATAATGACCATGTTCTCTTCCATGGAGACTGGACACATGTACCTGTCACTGGTATCTTCTACTCCCGTCTTAGGTTGTGCCAGGGAGGAAAAACCTTCTCTGAGTGTAATCAACTCAATCAACCTGAATCTTGAAAGGAAGAGCTGTCTAATTGCTAAAACTGTCCCTCACAATGTCCCAGTTCTTTACTACTGTCCTTTAAAGCCTTAGTCAGACTAATTGTCTTTTAGCTTTGCAGTTCTTCAACTCTAAGATTAGGTTGAGTGTCTTATTGAATAAGGGAGCTCTGAGGGCAGTGAGGAGCAGGAGCAGAATTGCTCTGAACCAATTAATAGTCTAAACAAGGGGAAAGAAGAGTGCAGTGAGGTCCTATTTGAGAGCTCTGGCTGTTGTTTGGGGTAAGACCAGTCTATTTGGAACACTCAGTGCAAAATCAGAGAGCATTTAGGTGAGACACCTGTCTCTGAGGAGGAACAGATGCTGTGCTTTGCTTGAGGAGAGATGACTTGGTTGGACATGGAGGCAGTAGGTGATGGAAGGGAAGAGGGAGAGTACTTCAGCAGGGAGGAAAATGTCACAGGCTGAAGCCTGACATCCAGGAAGCAGCAAACACAGTTAGGTGTCAACCAGGGGATTACCAGAGATTCTACTAAGAGAGCATATGTTTTGTTTGCCTCATTGAACTGATGGCATGAGATCCAAAGCCTCTTTTTCTGCTCTCCTGTGAGCATTTAGAGCTCATATGCTTGATGGCAGGATATCATTCTGGTACCTCTCTTAGAAGGCATCTGCACAGTTGTGTTTGATGCTGTTGACAGCCTGGTCGGCTGCCAGTCAACTTTATCTTCGGTGTCTGATTTCAGCTGTAAGAATTTCTGCTGCAGATCAGTCTTGTGCACCTACGTGCCTCAGACCTTCACAAACCTTGTCAGGCTAAGGATATACCACAGCTAATGTTTCCTTGGTCCAGAAGTCATCATACTTAATTTTAGACAGAACTTTCATCAGGTCAGAGTGAACTGTCTGTATTTCTAACACAGTCATGGAAGAAAACCAGGCTTTTCTGCAGGGAGTGTTCCTGCTATCCTGAAATGGGAGATGCATGATTGAAATCGAGGAGTAGCCCTTTGGAAGCTGTTCTGCCTTTTGCAGATAAAGGGAGTCTAAGTGACTAATTTAGATCTGGAAAGCTGTTAGTCATGGGAAGTGAATCCCAACTTTTGGGAGGAAACCTGTGCCAGAATTTTAAGACTGAGTAACTTCAGAGATAACATAAGACCTCCAGGTGCCTTCAGTGCCATTGCCAGTGAAGTCCTGCTAGATCTACTATGAGCAGGAATGGCTACTGCTGTTTGAAATTGCTTTTCTTCATATGTGTTCCCAGATTTTGGATGTTGGCTCGTTGTTGGAGTAGGATGTGCTCCCCCTTGGCTCCTTTCCTGTTCCTGGCTGTTGGGATGGCCAGTGCTGACAAGATGGACTATCCTATTTCATTTCCAGCAGGGCCATCTAGCACCAGAAGTGTGAGATTTGTCTTTCTGAACTCGGTTACAGAGAGCAGAGCACTGAGCAGGGCTGGACTTTGATGAGGCTCGAGCATTTGTGAGGCCTGATCCTTTTTTTATATATACAATTGATTTACATTCCAGCTTTGCAGTTTTGTTTTTGTATCCCTGTTAGGATGAAATTCCCCTCTGTGAGGGTGGGGAGGCCCTGGCACAGGTTGCCCAGAGAAGCTGTGGCTGCCCCTGGATCCCTGGAAGTGTCCAAGGCCAGATTGGACAGAGCTTGGAGCAACCTGGGATAGTGGAAGTTGTCCTTGCCCATGACAGGGGAGTTGGAAGGAATTAAGCTTTAAGGTCCCTTCCAACCCAAACCATCCCATGATTCTATGATAATCACTCTAGGATAATAAGGTGGGCTTGCTTTTGTTCTTAAAGTGGTGATGGACCTGCAGGAGGAAGAAGCCAAGAAATAGTAGTTGTAGACACACTGAGGGAAATTTGAAGTGTTGCATTGAAACCAATAAATGGGTGTCTAATTTGTGTAAAAGTACCTCAAAATACAGCTATGAAAGGCAATTCTGAGTTTGCATTTAAGTGTGTTCCTGTGTCTGGGGTTATGTGTGCTGGGGCTGTGTCCTCAGTTTGCTTGTTATGTGTGGCCTGTGCATGGCAATGTGTGCAGTCCTAGGACCTGATGTTCCCTGTCAAATTTAAAATGCTCACAGTCCAAGTGAAAACAAAGGAGGGAATTAAAATGGCAAGTTTTGGTTTTGTGTTTTGTTTGTTGTTTGGGTTTTCCTTCCAGGAGTTGTTTGCTGCTTTTGTTTTGTTTTGTTTTGTTTTGTTTTGTTTTGTTTTTCAGAAATTGAGAGAAAAAAAAGGGTGAGGAGGCAAAGTGGGGCTAATTTGTGCATAAGGAGGCTGGAGTTGGGCAAGACAGAGCCTGCATTACTGCGTAGCTCAGGAAAGTCTCTCAACCTCTGTCTCAGCCGCTGAAAGCTGTTCCTTGGCCATGCGTGCAAAGGGTACGAGATGGAGGCAGAGCAGGACCTGGGGGAAGGAAGAGAAGAGAGCCAAGATGTTGAAGGGGGTGGGGAAGATGCAGAAACAACAAAAACAGTTACAGGGCAGAGGGAAGGGAGGATGGGTTCAGTTTAATTAGGAGGGAGCACGAGAGGAAGCTCCCAGAGCGCGCACACACACACGTGCACACACCCTCTGCTCCACACCCTCACCCCCCAGAGGAAAAAAAAATTCATCACACCGATTTTTTCATGGTCTGGCAGTCAAGTGATAAAATTATCAGATGAGGGTCCCGTTCTCCTTTCCCGCAGTCACTTTCGCCAAGTGCACCACGTCTGAAATAATGAAGCAGATTTGATTAAATTTTCGCTGGCTGGAGCAGCCACGCTAATTTGGAGATGGGCTTATTAGTTTAATGACCGATCCGAATAATCAGAATTCATTAGCATTAGTGCCACTATTGTCAGCTCAGCGCTAGCCCAGGGCTGCGGCGCACAGAGACGCGCGGTTATGTGTTTGCGTGGAGGGAGGCTGTGTTTATACGGGGTGAAAGGGAGAGGGGGCAAAGAGAAAGAACAACTGTAGATGTGCATTTAGATTTCATACCCCTCTTCTTCTCGTCCCTTGCTGCACGCCCTTGTCCATTAGCGGGCTGCTGAAGGGGGAACCCCAGATAAAAAAATGAGGCTCTGTGAGTGTCAGTCCCCCGGGCCCAGGGCAGGGGAACTTCGGGGCCCAATTTGCAGATCAAGGCAGTCGGGGTTGTTTTCCTGTAAGATGCTCTTGGAATGGCCATGGCTTGGATCTGGAGATGCTCGGGAAGGTCCTTAGGGTTTGGAGCTGGGAGGAGCCACAGGGGAAGCCTGGAGATTTTTAAGGTATTTACTCTGCTTCTCTCTAAGCACATTTGCAAGGAGTGAGCCGTCAGTTGGTGGGAGTCTCTCAGGAGGACTTTGGGCCTCATTTTCTGTCACTGTGAAGGTATGATCTGGTAGTCCTTCTACCAAAATCACTGAAGCTTGTAGAAGGTTGGCTTAAATGAAGAGAAAAGGAATTCAGTTCCCAGAGCTCTGATGGTGGTAGCAACTTAGCTGTCAGCTCCAACTACTGCTCAGTTAAATGCAATAAAACAAGATTAATTTAACATTAAGGCTGCACAAAATGTCAAAAAATACAAATTATGAACCCTGATGTTTACTCAGGCTGACTCTGTGTCATGTCTGTCTTCTGATAAACATCTTTTCATGGAGAGAACACTGTATTAAGCCCTGTACTTAGAAAATGCAGGAACATGCAAGACAACTTATGTTGCATAAAAGAATAAATGTTGTAGATGTTAGCAGTGTTTGCATTTCCTTACATTGTCGTATTTTAAAATGGTGAAGTTGTATCACTATTTCAGTGATGATGTCAGCTTTCTTTTGTTTTGTTGGGATTTTTTAACCTAATATTTTGGTTCACGTTTTC
This sequence comes from Lophotriccus pileatus, assembly GCA_035583135.1. Taxonomy (NCBI): domain Eukaryota; kingdom Metazoa; phylum Chordata; class Aves; order Passeriformes; family Tyrannidae; genus Lophotriccus; species Lophotriccus pileatus. The sequence goes on along the minus strand of JAWWES010000037.1, from coordinate 4,782,075 downwards.
ATGTGTTTTATAACATCTGGGTAAACATGTAACACCTTGGAGCTGAAGTGGGCAGGAAGCCTTCACTTTCCAGAGCATTTTTCCAGGTATTGCTCTAAAATCTGCGAGACAAATAGCTGTATTAGCGCAGATTTTATTCCACCTGTGCAGGGTTAGGGCTGTGGTGGGGAGAGCCTGGGAGATCTAAACCTGACAGGCCTTGTATCTACACCCATTTACCTCCTATCGGAGCACAGATGTTCCGGAGATGGTATCTAACCCATCTTGATCCTTTGCTTTCCCTCATTTCTCTACTGCTTTGAACAGAGGTGCTTTGCTTTTCACCTGAAGGGGCATTCCATCACCATTATATTGACAAAGTAAGATATATTCAAATAATATCCCAGAGCCTGGGAATAAATCACTGATATTTGGGATAGTGTTTGTAACACCCATCTGTCTGTGAGCTCTGTTTAGGTATTGATGTATTGAGGAGAACTCAGAGCTGGAGCCAGGTGAGTAATGGCAAAGCCAAAAGCATTTACAGACCTGAGGATGATTGACTACACAGAGCTCCTGTCCTGTTACTCATTTAAACACACCCAAAAGTTCTGGGCTGTGGGAAGATAAATTCATTCTAACTTTGCACCTTCAATTGAGATGCCCGAAATGGGGGTCCTTGGTCCTTTTGGCTCTCCTCTCTTTGGAGAGGCTGGTAGAAAGGTCCATCCCTAAATCACAGGACTCCTGGTTGTTAAAATGTGTTTAAGGACTGATGAGGAGACTCTTCCCTTGGAAGTCATGTGTCCCAGAGTAATAAGTCTTCTGGAGAAAGGACATCTGCTATAAATGGGCAGTTCAGCTGCTTTCATATAACCATGGGCATCATGTGCATTAATCAAGTGTGGAGAACTGAAAAAGATTCCCATTTGCCTTTGCTAATTTCTGCTCCTCAGTTAGTTACACCTTTTGGGATTGTTCCTTTCACCGTGCTCAGCATCACTGATAGTCCACTGTGTTATCCTCAGGAAAGTGAGCTTAAGACTGAGCTTAAAATCCCAGCAGCATGGTATTGGTGGGCATCTGGAACTGAGGCCATGAAGTGTTTCCTCTTTTCAGGAGTAGCAGGTGAAGAAGGATTCAGTGCTGGTGTTCAGGGTCACTTTTCTACTCATTTCCATTGGATGTATTTTACCCAGTGTTCTTGGATTCATTTGATGAATCCCATCACTGCATCACTGTGATTATTGTCACTCCTTCGGTTATGTCTCTGGTGTCCCTTCATGACTGCCAGACACAGAAGTGGGATCTTTTAGAATTCCTCATTCCTGTTTAGCCCTTTGAATAAGGGAATGGGCTTCTATGATCGCTTAGATTGCCAGCGTCTGACCTCTCCTGGAAATCTGCCCTTTAAGAGATGCATTAGATATTAAGTTCTTTGAAATCTGGTGCTGACTTGATGCTTTTGAGTCCTTTAAGAATGTGACTCTTACTCATTCAATAGTCTGACTCCATGTTTCAATTTTGGATGGAGTTCAGTGACAGACATTAACATTGAATTGCTTTTGGTGTCTCAGTTTGTGCAGTATTGAGCATTGGAGGTATCAATCCTGGGTTCTACTTTGTTATTAACTTGTTCTTCAGATGAGTCACATACTTTTCCCCCATGATCCATTGTCCTGGGGAGTCTGCCTGAGTCCAGATTTCACACTGGGCTTGATATTGTGTTTTATCCAGAACCAAACAATTGAGATTGGAATTGGACTGTGATCATCTTCCTTTTCCCGTGTGTTCTTCCTTTTTCCTCCCACCTCACCCTGACAATGTCAGAAGACAATTGCTGTTCAGATGGGAAGCACCATACTGGATTTGGTCAACAGCCTCTGCAAACGAAAGCAATGCCAGATGTTCTAGATGAAAGTGCACAGCCTCTAAATGAAGAATTTTGCAGCTGTGTGCCCATAGATAAACTCCTTTGGTAGCTCCAGGTCTAGCCCCAGATGCACAGAAGAGGGGAGTCACTGTCTGGGGACTCCTGCTCTCAAATTCCTTCCAGGAAACTGGATGCAGCAAACAATAGACATTGCACTTTACATACTCTTCTTGTGGCAGGACATTCTGGCAGCACGTTGGAAGTTGAACTGTGATCCTGCCTTTACTGCCCCCATACAGATCTTCACAAAGTAGGAGGCATTTAACAGCTCCAGGACTGTAAAGGTGTGGCTTAGCCCTGTCTACAAAAATGGTCCCAAAGAACACACCTTCGGAAGCTGTCCTCCTGTCCTCAGCTTTGTTTTCTGCCCCAAATGTTTCCCGAGCACAGGGTGCCTGAAGGACAGCTGGGCTGTAGCTTCAGGATACTGGGAAGCATGTAAATCCCGTGGGCTACTGCTTTATAGGGTGGGATTTTGTTTGCTTTGCTAGTCTTGATTTATTTTGAATGGAGACTGTAATCAGCAAGGTGCACAAAGGTGTTTGTACTGTGATTTTATATCAATCTGAACAGAAAAATATCTTTGCTGATATGGATCACATGAAACTCTCTCATGGTCCTGAGCTATGAGATTTTAGCCTCAGTTAGGGTTGGTTAGGCTGTTTCAGATTTGGCCCACAGCTGAGCCATTTGCTTTCACTTACTGGATGCTTCATTATAACAGGGTTTGCAAGGTGCGCTCTCTGCTTCTAGGAAACAGTAAGTGACACTCCTTTCCCTGCAAGTGGATGTGCATTGCATATAAATTCACCCCCACGAAGTTTTGCAAGCCACACACAAAAAGCCTTTCTCCCTTCCATTAATTTTAGTTGGTATTCCTGAGCGCTAATATCGGAATTCCTCAGCCGTTGAATTGATCTTGCTGGGTCAGCGCTGGCTCCAGCCTCACCTTGTCACCAGTCAGGCTTTTCTGCTGTCTCAATTGGCAGAGGGAGGTGGAGGCATGAGGGTGGTTTGGGCATTTGCTTCCACTTTGGGGAGATGTCTGCATATTCTTGCATGTTCAGGAACTGGCTGTTGGGAAATACAGAAAAACTGGCACTGAGGGTGTTCCCTGAACAGTTAAAATGACTGTTGGCATCTGTCCCACCTTCCTGTGGGGTCAGGCCCTCTGTCTTTTCCTGCCACTGTGTGGAAGACACAACTGGCATAGGACTGGCACTGCCAAAAGGTCCAAATGACCTCTAAGTGTCCCCTAAAGTTTGGATGGCTAAAAGGGAGTGTCCTTGGCTGATGTGCCCATGGGGATTTTGAAGGGGCACAACATTTCTGTGATGAATGAATTGGAGGAAGAAGCTTGAGAGACCTGTACTTGAGGATGCAGAGGGTCAGAGGATCACAGAATCAATTAGGCTGGAGAAGATCTCTGAGATCCAGTCCCACCTATGACTGAACACCATCTTGGCACTGAGTGCCATGTCCAGCCTTTCCTCAAACACCTCCAGGGGTGGCGACTCCACCACCTCCCCGGGCAGCCCCTTCCAATAATGCAGAGTGGAGTCAGGAAATATTCCATATGCAGGCACTTGTTGAGGGGCCAGGACATGGGAGGAAAATGAGTCTCCCACAACAGGATATCTGCTAAAATACGTGACATAAGAAGCCTAGGGCTTCAGAAATGTGAGAGGATGACTGTAGTGCAGTCAATTCCAGGGATGAGACAGCACTTCTGTTCCAGCAGAGGTAAAGCAAAGTTTAAGCTGTGTGGGATGTGTGTGTGTCAGTTCTGTTGACTGCACAACCACCGGGAATGAGTCAACTGGAGCTGACCATGTCTTTCCCCAAGCCATGCCAGCTCTAGTCTGGGCAAATCAAGAACGTGTCAGCTTGATGGTATGAGGATGAGTAAGTCTGCAACACCTAAAAGCTGGCACGAGAGGAGTGCAGTGCAATTTCCTTCCCAGCTGGCACAGATCCGGGGCCAGCAGGCTCGACGTGAGCCAAGCACGGAACGGAGGGAAACTGTGAGTTAGAGCCTGCCTGTCTCAGTGCAGGGGTTTCACACAGCACCCTGCCAGGGGTGGATGGTCCCTGTGCTTCCGTAGGAAGAGCTTGGAGTGCATAAAACACCTACAAAGAACTGCCTGGTTCATTGTCTGACACATCAGACCACATGACAACTTGTCTGCGTACGGGTAGAAAGGTTTTCTGGGGCAATTTAAAAGCTGTTCTTGGTGAGACCAGGAGAGCACTTAGAACAGCCTGATTTGCTGGCCACAAGAGTACCAGGACATGGTATCAGCCCGATGTTTTCTTCCCTGAGCAGTTTCTTGAGTAGCAGTTTCTTGTGACTTGTGCGGGAGGACTGGCCTGGGAGGAGCAGCTGGGGAGGGTGGGTTGGGGAGGAGCTCTGCCAAGCTCCTAAATTTCCAGGTTGTGTACAGTTCTCCTTGTTTTGAAATCTTTGTTCTGTTCAGTAATCCCCTCATTTTCATGCTCTTCATGCTTTCCTGTAAAGAAAGAATTTATTTCTAAGGACCTGCGGGTTGTGCACCAGTAATTAAATAATAACAATTTCTGGCTTAGCCCTTTGTAGACTCCTGATTTACCTGGTGTGGATGTTTGTTTTTTTTTGATTCACTCAGAAAAAAACACTCTGCTACATAAAAATAATGCATTTATAACACAGGCTATTGCTTTATAGAACAAAGTGTGAGAATTACCATCTGAACAGACTGATCAGCTGCCATTAGAATTAAAATGTACCTTCAGGTGGAACATTATTTACACTGTATAGACAGCTGAATTTAAAACACACCAGTGAAGGTTCTTTTCCAGTTTTTTTGAAATTGGAAACCAGCCTATTACGTTGCATCACTCCCTGGGAGTATGAGGCAGCTTTTCAGGTTGGAAACGACTTTAATTGTGCCCGTCTGCTCCGTGCTGTGGATTCCTGCCCATGAGGAGGGGGGAACGGATCCTCCCTGGGGTGTGTCCGTGCCCTGATTTCACGGGCAGCCCCTCAGCCACAGAGCCCAACTGTTCATCTCCCCGTGGCCTGCACAACACCTTGCTCAGCCCTCCCCACCTGAAGGCACTTGGGGAGTCATAAAACAAGCTGCTTGGGTTGCTAGGGAGTGGCAGCAGGAAAGCTCCCTTTGGAGTGGGATTATGGGATATAAAGCAGGCACCTACGCAAACCTCCGCGTTTCATTTCCCTGATTTATTGGTGTGAGCTTCTTGCACCTTCAGGGATGGTGTATTATCTCCTGCCCCTGCAAAAGGGGAATGCCTGTTGTTCCCGCTTCGTTTGCTGACTGGCAGCCAGAGGAAAACCTATGGAAGGTTAAGCAGTGGGTTGGTGGCAGAGCAGAGTTTTGGGAACAGGTTGAGCTGCAGTGGCATTGCTGCTCCTTTCAGCCTTCCCAGCTCGAAGGTTCTGTGGGATATAATGGGAATTTAGAGCCCTTATAGTCTATGATTGCTCCACAACAGTGAGAAACTTCCAGGAGGAGCTTTAATCCAGTGGCTGGGACTTCCAGGCTCCCAGTTCTGCAGGAATTCTCGGAGGGAGAATTGGTTCTGACTGTGGCTTCCTGGGGTTTGAGGCTCTGCCCCGGTCAGAGGATTTGCCCTTTCCCTGTGGTGCTCCCTCCAGGATGAATCCCAGCAGGAAGGAATCTCAGGAAGCAGCCAACAGAGCTTCTACTTCACTTTCACTTGGGCAGAAAGGGAGAAGGGAAATTCACTGGGAATACTTGGAATATGATTCTGCAGGCTCATGGCAAACCCTGACTTCTGGTCAGCCACAGTGGGTGGGTACAAACCATTCTCTGTGGGTGACCACTGACAGCCACAATGTGTTTGTGAGGGGCTGTTTGAGCAGACGAGAAACTGGGAGGGAATTGGCCTGTTTGCCAGAAGTTTTCAGTGGTGCAAAATGCACCTTTGATATTTCTCCATAGCTGTCCCAATTTCCACTTAAAAGGAAAAAAAAAACCCACTCTTTTCAATAAAGAGGCTCCTGACAGGCGATTTTTGTAACGCTGGCACAGATTTTTCCCTTCTCAAAATCGGCTGACTACAAGCCAAGATTGCAACACGTTTGGAATCTGCTGGTCAGAGGTTTGGAGCTGGCTTTCTTGTGAGGTTTCTCGTTCTTCTTGGCTTGGGAGCAGAGGTGGGGTGCCAAAAGGTAGAGGCGTAAAAAAATCTTCCCTTTTGAAGTTAATCAAATGATTTGAACGTTTCTCACCTCTACCGTAAGACTGTTGGGATTAATCCAGTGGCATATGGTAACCTTGAAAGACCTCCAGCACCTGTCTCAGAGTTGTCTCTCTGGTTTTAATATGTATTAAGTTCTGCCCTGCAAAATCTCCCCTCGTTCCTGATGACATTCACAAATCGCTGTGCAGCTCTGGGGGGTTTCTCTGGAGATCTCCCAGCTGAGGGATTGTGGCACTGGGTGTGCTCTCAGATCTGTGTGTCTGCAGGGGGGACAGGAGAGCCTGAGCAAAGAGCCTGTGACAAAACCTTGGGGCTCACAGATGAAATGGAAAGTTTCTTTAAGGTTTATTTGCGGCCCTTCACGCTTTTGGTGTTTACTCACAAGGTAACAGGGAGAAAAAACCTTCAAATTGCTCTGAGAGCACTGCAGGGAGACAAACAAGGATTTTGGGAACTCCTGAGCTACAGGACGTGTGCCTGTCCTTCTGAGCAGGCCCTCTTGGCAGCAGTTTAAACCCAAAGGACGTGGTAGAGCTGGATGATTGAATGTTGAGGTGCAAACTTTTTGGAATTGATGGATTTATGACTGAGTGGTTGTCACTGCTTTGCCACAAACTTTCTGTGTGACCCCAGAGAAATTGCTGAAAGTTTCTGTGATTAGGGTTGGGAGTTTTTAAATATATATGTTTTAAAAAGACCATTAAAGAAAGAAAGGCCACTACACTGGAGCAGAACAGCCTGTTGGTACTTGTACAGTAACTTGAGCAGCAACTGGTTTGTCTGTAGTTAAACTTGCCAGACTTTTAGTTCCTCAGCTCAGGCACAGGACTAATTGTTTGCTTCACCTGACAAAAAGCATTAAGAGGATGAAAGGTTGTGAAGTTGCCTTTAAATTCAGGTGTGGGGAGAGTGAAATGAGAGAGAAAGTGGATATATCACACCGAGTTAGGGAGGTGAAGACAGCTCCTTCATCCACGAGGATGTTCTCCCACCTTGGTGCAAGACAGCAAAGGTAAGCCAGAGGTGGGGGGAACAGGCCACGAGCAGCATCTCAATTACTGCTTTTTCTCCAGAAGAACTGTTAACTCTGTAAGATTTTAACAGAAAAGACCTTTGAGGTCGTCTCGTTCCAACGTGGGATTATTTGGATCAGAAGGCACGGAGATCTCAGACCCTTGGCTTGGCTTTGCCACCCAAATAAGGAGTTTTTGCTGCTCGTGAGGTGGGAGGATTTACCCACTGAGCTCCTGGAGCAGCAGGATGGGAAAAGCGAAGGAGCAGTGATCAACCGAGAAGTAAATGGGAAAGAAAAACACGTGCAAGCTGAGAACTAAACTGATCCAGAGCGAATTGTTTTTTCTTCCCATGACTTGGACAACAGTTCTGTAGTTGTTGTGATTATTCCATAGGGTTTTTGTTTTTGTTTTTTTTTTTTTTTGTGGCTGGGTGGATCCAGAATAAGAAAGTTCCGAAGCTCTTCAGGAAGGTTCCTGGTGGCACCAGGAACTCCAGATGACGCAGCAGTTAAATTCAGATAGAAATCTGTACTTGCTTTGATTCAGCGAAGCAATTAAACCATGTGCTTTAGATCCACTTGGGATTTGAGCGTAACCTAAAAGTTAAGCATGTACTTAACATTTTGCTGAGCTAGGGCCTGAGTCTTTAACCCTTGCTGGAACACAAACTCCTTCCTAATGAGTGTTGGCAGATAACAGGCCTGTTTCTCAATAATGTTTGATTTTTTTTTGCAACCGAGGAGCCTTTTTCTCAGCTTCAGTGGGCTTTGGATCGGGGCCCAAGAATGCAATCCAGAAATAATAATTTACAGTATTTACATTGCATGTAAATTATATATGAAGAAATGAAATGGCATAATGAATCAACCACAGGGGCTTTTCTTCCCCTCTGATACCAGAAGAGAAAAAGCCTGTAGGCAGCTCACAACTTTTCTTACTAATACTCTTGAGCCCTGCTCTTATTAAGTCTTCTGTTTTCTCTGGCAAAGCCTCCCCAAATGTTACCCTCAGAACAACCTTCTTAGTCCATAAATGAGATTTTGATTCTGCTGTTATTAAAATGTACCACCGAGCACAGGGTTTACTGGTGAGAAAATCCCATTAAGTATTTCTGAAATACCCTTTAACTGCTTGATTTTTAAGATGATAGGCAAAACTTAACACTCCTCGCAATTACATGTACAATAGCTGGTACACTCACCAGTCTGGTGATATGAAGGGGAGAGAGCAGATATTGAGTCTCGTGTTTTAGTGGCTTTGCTGTCTGGAGGGTGTGGAGGGCCATAATTTTAATATAAATTGGTGCTTACTGAGGCTTTGAGGTTCTGTTCTGTCTGTGAAAATACATTTCTGGGATGGAGCAGTCCCGGATCCCTTAGAGATGTAACAGTGAGTCAACAGGTAGAAGGTGGAGCTCTTAAAAGAAGGATGTATTTTATATTCAGAAGGCTTCATCAATAAGGTGACAGTCTAGGGGTGTCTCTGTTTCTCTGCACTGCCACAGGGGATCATCAATTTTGTCACAAATGAGTGTTTTAGGTCACTCAAAAAATCGCTGGCAAAGGCACAGGCAAAAGCAGGTTGTAAAGTTAGAGCATCAAAAGGTTCATTGTCAAAGTTCATTCTACTCCTTTTCCTAGATGGTTAAAACACACACACAGAGAAATCAGACTAAAATTTAAATCAATCAATCCAAAACTAAAACTCAACCAAAACCTAAAATCTAAAATCAACCTAAAATTTTCAGCTGGGGGCTGGGGGTGGAAAAAGGGTAAGGGTATAAAGAGAAAGGATAAAGGGGAATAAGGGAGACCCTCCTGTTGGGCCACAAGGTGCAGAGCAGACCCCTCTTGCCAAACTTAGCCCAGGGCTTGACCAGTGGTTTAGGCCTAAAGGTTATAACAGCACTTAAACCTAATTGAAATAATTCACCAAAAGATACCATAGAATTTACTACAGCACAGCAGTAACTCTCTTGTAGGCCTGACTTATTTGTGAATCTAACCTACCTAAGAATCCAAGAGAGCACCTTCCACTAGACTGGGCTGTTCAGAGCCCCACCCAACCTGACACAGAGCACTTCCAGGAACGGGGCAGCCACAGCTTCTCTGGCCATCTTGGTGTGTTTCCTCCTTTATTGTCCACCCTGGGATGGCTGACCCTGTTCCCTCTGACTAAATCTGGGGAGTCTCTGAATCCTTTTAGCCTGAACTAATGCTTCAGATCTCATCTCGGGGAGTGGGTCTGAGCTGAGCCTGTGCATTCAGGATCTGTTCCTTGGGGCAGGTAAAACGTGGCTGCAAAAAGCCCAGCTCTTCTTCCTTGGCCAGTTGTTATTGCTCCATTTGGTGAAACATTAGAGTAAGAGTATATTCATAAATAAATTTAAAAGGGTTAGTGCATGATGAATAGACTGTGTAAGCATATTACAGGCATGCTTATTATGTGATACAGGTGATCATAAGTCATGGTTAAATGCAACCTATTGACCAACTGGACTGTATAAAAGTCTGTAACAAGACATTAGGCACTTGTTAACAGAGCTAGTAATCATTTATTGATCTTACATGCAGTATTTATACATCCGCCACCCTGGAAAGTGTGGAATTCAATTCCAGGACCTCCTTGCAAGTCCCACTTACTATAATGGGTGACACAGATCTCTCTGGTGGGTGTTTAGCTGTCAGGTATTGTCAGGGCTGGTAAGAGGCCGGTGCTGTCCTCAGGTGCAGGAGGGCCTGGGCTGTAATACCAGGAGTGTTCTCAGCACTGGGCTGCCTGTGATGGAGCTGTGCAGAAAGAACTAACTCGGGATTTGTGAAGGATGTTGATACTTTTATGTTTGGTTTTGTTCAAATTAGAAGTGAAATACCCACATTTTGGAAGTTACCCCTGAGAGGTGTTGAGACCATCATCAGGGATGGTCTGATTGGGCTTCCTGTTGTGAGATCATGGCTGGAAGAATTCAGGTCCTCCTGTCGGCAGAAGTCCCAGCCACGGCTCAAACAGATCTCAAAGCTCACAAGCAAGGTAGACTAACCCTTCCCTGCTGAATCTTTCTGCTTGAAAGAAGTAGTAATTTGCAAAAGAATTGTTTAGCCTGAATTTGTCTATCAACTTTCTTAGTCCCATCCAAACATAAGTGAGAAATCAGAGTGATCCAACCGTCCCAGCACAGTGAGACAAAAGGCAAATAAGGTCCCCAATAATCAGAATAAAAGTACTCCAGGGGTTTGGTAATGGGCTCCCTTAAAGAGATGGGCAACTGATGTTAAGAGAGGGGCAAATTGTTGGAGGGTTAGGGAGGGAGGAGGAATAAAAAGGAGAAAGGTGCAGGGAAATGAAGGAGAAAGGAAGAGAGAAGTAAGGAGTGGGGAAATGGGCAGAAGCTGAGGGAATCACCCTCATTAAAGGGATTGACAAGTAGGGATTCCTTCCTGATCCCTACTTGTTACAGTAAGGCAGTGCAATAATAAATATGTTGGAAAGCCCATGGTGCAGCCCTGCAGTGCAGAGTGACACTGAGAAGAGGCCTGCATTCCTCTCCTCCTTCTAGTGGGAGGAAGGAGTGATTTCATCAGGAAAGTGAGAAAAAAATGATGGAATGGCACATTCATGAGGCAACATAGTGAGTAAATAGAAGACACGCAGCCCTGGAGGCTGGGAAAGGACGGCCCTTAATTCCCTGTCTCTCTGTGTTCCTCTGGCTCTGGGACCCAGAGCACACACAGCCCATCTGATTTAATAAAGGCAGGAAGCAAACGGTGCTGGAGCCATGAGAGACTGCAGATAGGGGTTGGAGAAGGGTCAAACTCATTAGTCATATGATGTGGAGTGTGGGGAGGGGGAGACGCTTTGAGGGTTAAGAGGAGTGGAAATAGTTACGGCACTCGAAAAATGGATGTTAACACAGCTGACGGGAGTGCTGGGCTGCAGTGTGACTTCTGGGGGTAAGGACAACATCCTGGCCTTTCATCCTTTCCCTTTTCTCACTTTGGGTCATGGCTTTACAGTTCCATTCTTTACCGCTTGTTCAGTATTCCTGAGAGCTGGGCTATATTTAGTGTCTGTAGCACCGAGGGACTCCAATCGAGGGGGTCCCCGCAGGGCCGTCACTGCTTCAGAACGTCTGTCCCTCCCAGAGTGGTGCTTCCTCCTGGGTGTGGCAGGAGCTTCTCAAACTGCGTGTTCCTCCTTCAGCAAGACTCCAAATGAACTTTCCACTCACGTGCTGAGGAACTTCAAAGGGTGTTTGTTGACCGTGGCAAGTGATGAAGCACAAACTAGAGAGATAACACGGGAGAAAATGCACAGCCATGGCCCACACATTTATTCCTCTTGCCCTGTGAGGAGCCTAATGAAAGATTCCAGGACAGCCACTGTGCAAAGGGAAGTTTTCCATGTGTTCTTGGAGCAGGAGCAGCACAGGTGGTGCCAGGTCAGGAGGGAAGGTGGTCAATTAATTGCCCGTAAAGAGATGCCTTGCTTAACATTTGTTCTTAAGCAGACAGCAAAGAGCTAAGGAATGGTCACAAATAGATGCCACTGCCATTAATGAACTTGCCTGAATATATATTCATTAAAGGCACATTAACAGTTTAAAAAGTGGTTTCATTCCAGGAGGAAGTTCAAGAGTTCTGCGTGATGTGTTGCCTTGCAGGACAAACTTTGCTCATGGCAACGAATCCATTTATTTCTAATGTTGCCTTACTTTTTAATTAAAAACAAGGATTTTTTTTTTCCTTTAACATGAAACTAAAAACAGGCATTGTAGGCACCAGGTCAGCAAACAATGAGAACAGATTTGAACTTTCCCTCAGAGATGTTTATTGAAGTTCAAGGGGTTTTTATCACTCCCTCTTTCTTGCTGTGGAAGGAAATCCTAAAATAGAACGCGGTCAAAACTTTTTTTCTCAGCATGTTTCTTGTTCAGCAAGGAATTACAATTATTGAGTCATAAAGGGTGGGAAAATGCAATTTTTAAGTGAGAATGTTTTCCTAATTTTTCTCCTTTGTAATTTCTCTGAAGTTTTAAAGATGTCTGCAAAATTCAAAGCCTTACATAGAACTTCTGGAGCTGGCTAAGCTTGTTACGTTCCCTGAAATCTCCATTTCTCTCCCCAGTTAAAGAAGTAAATTTAATTTGGCAAAAACTCTGCCTGCACCAAACATTATGAACTCACCAGTCCTGGAGATAATTTTTCATCCTTCAGTGGCTGCTGCATCCATATTGTCTCTAATAAATGGGCTGATGAATGAGAAGGATCAGGCTGTGAGTTGATACAGGATTAGGAAAACTATGCAGATTGACACCGTCTGAGTATCTTGTCCTGGGTTTCCAAGAGCATCAGTAGTTTAATGTGGTATCTTTTATAGACATGTGATATCTTCTCTCTCTCAGGGTTCCCCCATCGGAGCAAAATACCTTGTGGGGCCCAAAAACTCCCAGCAGGCTGCAGGCACTGGCTCTACCTGGAGTAGGGAAGCGATGGGAATGAGAGAATATCTATTATGCTGACTGATGGGGGAAGGCTGTGTTTTCATACTCACAAATGCTGGTGATAAATGGTGAATTAATGCTTATTAGATATGCTGAATGGTTTAGAAATCCTGGGAATGCAGATACTATCAATTGATGGATCAGTTATAATCTCATAACGAGCGCTGTAGGATTGGGCTGGTTGAAATGCAACATTTGGAATAGGTTTCGTTGCTTCTTTTTGGCCTGTTGTGTGTTCAGACACACCAAAGGTACCAAACAGCAGCTGTGGATATGAGTTCTAGCCTTTTCCATGCTTCAAAGTCTGGTTCCTGCCTCAGGTGGGAAGTCTCTATGTAGCTGTAGAATTAGGATTATGACAACATAGAGTGAACACTTTGATTTGGTGCTTTGTTTATGATGGTGTTTTGTCATCCTGCTGTTTGTGATCTTTAAACCAAACATTTATCCATAAAACATTATACCGGTGAACATGTTTGTTCCTTATCAACCTGTAATCTACTCTGTGTACCTCATTTTTTCTCTATCAGCAGTGTAAAGATCCTATTAGTCTCTTTATACTGTTTTAATACAGAATTATTTTACCTGCCCTTCAGTAAGGCACCTGCAGCGTTCTGGGGGCAGAGAGATCCCCTGAGCAGCCATGATTTGTGCTGTTCACTGTCTCCTCCCTTGTAATTAGGGTTTTCTCCCTTCTTCCTTCCACCCCCCTGGCCTAATGTGTCCTCTTTGCTGCCTCCCCTAAGTCGGACAAACGTGTTTCTTGGAAGGTCAGTGTAACCTGTAGGAAATTCCTGCTGTCTCTGAGCTGGCTCATTCATCACTAGTCATAACCATTCTGGAATGTGAACTTGTAGCCTGTTATCTGGCTACTGCTAGTGATGATGCCTGGAGACGACAGCTTGGTTTTCAAAAGCTGGGTTGACCCTGAGGGGCGAGGAAAACTTGTTTTGACAGAGCAAACATGACACGGAAGCAGCGCAAGTGCCAATATGTGCAGGAACAAGGTGTTATTTTCTCAAGGTGGATATTTTTTCTTTCCCCCCACTGGAGGAAAACACAGCAGCTTATGGGCATACAAAATATTTTGTGTGGGTTTTTTTTTGCCTTCCCCCAAAAATGCCATTAAAGCAGAAAGGCTATTTTGTGTGTCTTTTGGGTGAGAGAAAAGAGAATGAAATGGGCTCATCTGGGAGGGGAGTGAGGAGTGTCCTCCTCTCTCTCACCTGTCCAGCAGCAGTGGGTCAGGTGAATGGTGCAGTGGTTCATGGGTTAGTGGTCCTGAGACCTCTCTGATGCCCTGTCCTTGTCCTCTTCTCCCCTTCCCCACCTGTCCCTTGCAGTTTCTTGTCCCTGGATGGTGTCTCAGGGGGCTGCTGGCCCCGGTACCGCTTCTCACACTGCAGCATATAAAGAACAACACCACTCTCAGCTCTTGACCCTGGTGTGGTTACTGTTCCTACCTGTTCTGCTTCCCTCAAAGACATAAAAGAACAGATTACTCTGTATATTTTGAAATGTCACATTGACATTGTGGCATTAGGATAATTTAAGCCAAACGGTGCCAGTGAAGTCACTTTGCTCTCTACCTTGTCTTGTGTTCCTTGTTTGTGGGGCTCAAAGTCATGTGGTTTCACGACACCCTTGATCCTGCTAAGCCAGGGTTTTCTAGATGTTCCAAATGGGAACAGCCAGATGCTTCTTCCCTCTCTTGGCTGTCCTGTGTCTAGGAGCTGTGACTGTCACTGTGTCAGAGAGAAGATGTCTCTCCTGGGATATGGCTCTTTTTTGAGAGGAGAGCCTCTCTCTGGGAACCAGGATTGTCACTGAACTGTGAAGGAAGAAGCAAAGTGCTGAGGGCAAGGCACCCCCACAGGCAAGAATAATTTTTGGGAAAACCAGGAGTGGAGTTTGCTCTTTCCTTTCCAGTGGCATCTGCCACAGACTGTTTATAAGGTCTCTGGTTCCGTGTGCTGCCACCACACATGATGGACCTACACGGTGTTTTAAAATGTAAGTCACAATGATGGTCTTGGGTGTGTGAGCAGCAGCTCAGGTCTTACAGAAATCTGTGTCTGAAGGCAGAATCTGAAAATATATAGCAAAGCAGACAGAATGTAGTATTCCCTTTCACAGTCCCCTCTAAAGCACTACAGAAGTCTGAGGACATCTTTCACAACTTCAGTGTGAAGCCGAAAAACACTTGCTGAAGACTTAACGACACGCTGTGATTGTGATAAATTAAGATGGTTTATGTTTGAATGCTGACAACCCGCTTCCTTTTCATGCTAGAACCAGTTCTGACCTCAGAGCAGTGTCAGGGGGAGAAGCAGCATCTTTCCATGGCTGGTGGGAGAGAAGCAGTGGGAAAGTGCAGTCGTGGGCAGTCCCATGCAGGATCCTCCTCTGTGTAACTCCCAGTGTCCTCCAAGGTTAATTCCACTGCACAGCTGCACTGCTTGGGGCGATAAGGATGCATTAAATGAAAAGGGATTTCCCTCTTTGGGAATCAAATTAGAGCAGTCCAGATCAGGCCAGTTCTTTTATCTCTTTCTCACCCCAACAGGAAGTTTAGACACAAGTCCCCGAAGGTCCTTTTCTGGTCAGAAACATCTGCAAGGCGCTGAACTGAAAGAGGGTGGGGATAGTGCTGATATCCTCGCTGGTAGCTGGGAGGATGGACACTGAGGAGCAGTGTCCTGTGAGAAAAACAAGGAGGCTGAACATACAGACCCTGCAGTTTGCTCAGAGCGATGGATTAATCCCAGGAGTGAATGGCAGAGTCATTCCTAGGGAGGAGAGCTGCCAGCAGTAGCACTGCCACTGCAGCACTACCTTCTCTAGCATGTGGGAGGACCCCAGTCTTTGACCTCTATGCAAAGATCTCAAAAAAGGGAAGAAAAAAAAAAAAAGTACAGCTGAAACAATACCTATTTGTCCTGTAAAGTTTCCTGCCTGAGCACAAATCAGACATGATGTGTTCAAGAGAGGGCTTGGATTCGGTGTTCATCTGGCTGGTTACTGGGTGGGACTCTCAGCACGGAGCTAACTCCTGATAAAAATGAATGACAGTTGATCTGAAACTTGAGTGAGAGGAATTGGTGGTCTCAGTCCCATCCTGATTAGATCAGAGCTCACAGTATTAGAAAATCAGCAGTGACCCTGGTCCTGCTGTCAGGGAGTTGTATCAGCTGATGGGGAGTGAAGTCCCCTGACACAGAACTGACCTGCTCTCTAAGTTGGGCTGAGGGGCTCAGCTTCCAGGAGGACTCTGTTTCCATCACACAAGCAAAGCAGCTGTACAGTGCTCCTCGTACTGGCACTTTATGTGTGTTTGCTGGCATCAAGACTTGTAAGACTTTGCTCTTCCCCCTGTATCAGACCTATAAAACCCCTCGAGGGACTGGCTATATTCACTATGAAATCCTATAGAACTGTCTGGTAGCTGATGTAGCAGAACTTCCCTCCTGTAAAGAAGCAGCAGTGATGAGGTGCCTCTCTTGGATTTTTTTTTCTGTGTGCACTAAAACCACCTTTTAAAGTTGGTTCTGCTCAAGGTCACTTGAGTATGGCCAGTGCTATAGAAGCCTCTAATGCTTTTTGCAACAGTAATGCCTTCATTGTCTTTGCAGCTAAATTGCAATCAGTAGAAATCCAGATGTTTGTCTGAAAGGGAGAGCATGTAGGAGCATTATTTACCTCACAGCTCACACCAGAGATGCAACAGCAACACATTTATCGCTGTTTTGGCATTAATCCCATGAAAACAATGGACCAAATTCATCACTGATACAACTCTATTGTTTTAGTAGAGTCACACAAGAAGAGACGTTGTCCTGGTACAAAGATGATGTTGCCCCTCTTTGGAAAGGGAGGGAAAAGATTTTGTCTCCTTTGATACCAACACAAACGGTCTTGTAATCTCCACTGGCACACAAGAACAGTTATCAGCTTTTCAAAACCAATACATACAAAACAAGACAATAATCCTGAGGTTGCCAAGTGACATCCTTAGATCATTTCCACGGGCTTTTGTTGTCTTCTGTTCCTGGCCAGAATTCCTGTGGGCTCGCCGACGTTGCTCTCTGTGCATCCCGTCATTTATCCTGTTCGACAGCCGGCGTCGTACACTGAGAAATCCAGCAAAGAAAGGCAGAGGTCAGGCTTGTGACATCTTCTGAGCTCTGCATGTTTGTGTAACCCAGCAGGGTTCATTTCCATCAGGGCTGGAAATGGCAGGATTGCTGCTGCTGGGAGTTACTCTTGGTGGGAGCGTGGCTGGGAAGAGCTGTGAGGAGGCAGCTCTGCTGCCCCTGCAGCCCCGGTGCTGTTCTGGTCTCACTGGCTTCTTGTGAGGGCCCATTCTCTTTATGTATTGCTTGTAAGAAGTTTATCTGCTAAATAGATGGGGGTGGAAAGGGAGAGTGAGAACCTGTAGCAACCCAGTGGGAAGACACTAACACTTCCCAGGGAGTGAATCTTTGTGGTAGCTCTTCAGTGGCTACAGCCACAGAGGGGAAGGAGGAAGAGCAATGAGAACATTTTGGGCATGTGCTGGAAAACTGATGGGCCTTATATGTGTGGTGGAATTTTAGAGGCCTATTCCTGTTTCTTTCCCAGACTTGGAAACTGTTTGGTTCATAGCCACGGCAAAGGGACCTTAGTCTTTGTTTCCTACTGAGACCAAATTATCCTTTTCTTCTCCTTACTCCCTGGTTAGTTTCCCTGAGCCTCAGTTCTGCCCATAGGAGCTGGTGCTTGTCCCTTGGGAAAGTGTGGCTAAGGTGGATTTGTTGGAGGAGGCAGTGGTGTGACAGTTCCCTTTTCTTGACACATCATTGTTGGAACTTTTTGGCCTTTTCCGTGCCTTTCAGGAGGAGACACTCTACAGGAGTTACCCCTAAAGATTTTCTGGACTGATGTGCAGGAGATCTGATTAGCTGAGCTGATTGCCCCCCTGATTTCCTGAGTTAAGAACTGGTAATAACTAGGTAGTTATTACCTGCTTCTGATTTGGTTAAAACCAGGGAGGTGACTCCTGGTCTTAATCCTGACTTCCACGCACACACTGTGACACTTTCAATTAAACATCTGTGCTGGAAACAAAGATGAAACTTTCATTTGTAAAAGTGTTGGGAACATGTCTGTGAGTGCCTGAAGTGTGCTTTGAGATCCAGGCATAGAAGGTGCCAGATATATTCAACATACCCAACATCCCACAATGAATAACTCAAAAACTTAGATAGTCTTAACATTAACCTTGTACTCCTCGTGTTCTTATTAACAGTAGCAAAGGTTTATTTGTGTTACCATCGTGGAAAACCAACACCAGTGAAAGTGGAAAGCTGGACACAGACTCACAGTTCATTCCCTGGACTCTGCTATTCCTTCTTTAGGGCCTCTCCTGGCTCTCAGCAGGAGAGGAAGGTGACTGAAATACTGCTCCTCTAGTTAGTTTAGTTAGTTAGTTCCTTAAGTTTTGCTGTCTGCACTGCTGCTCTAGTCAGACTCCAGCACATGAGGTAATGGTCTCCATGTGAAGTCAGCTCAGAGTCTGTGCACTCTACCAGAACCTCCCTTGCAGGCAGTAAATCACCCTCCTGAGCAGGTTGAGGACAGCTTGGTCAGATAACAGCTCTCTGTGCTGGTTGGGGACTCGCAGTCCCTGCCACGGCGGAGTCTGGCTGAGTAAACATCCAGGGAAACATTTTTCTTGTCCTTACAGAGCTTGCCATCCCACTGGACCAGAGGCAAAGGGGGGAGGATGAAGGAAAACAGAAGCTGCAGTTTCTCAGCCCACCACACCCATCATGCCTGTGGTGGAGCTGGGACTCGAATGCAGATTACCTGAGTTAATAAACAGCAACAGGGTCCCTCCTAGAGAGTATTTCTTCACTGTAGCAGACCTGGGGAGACCTGAGTGCAGCTCTGGTTTAAGGTCACACAGGTAGGTGGATGTGATGGCCTCATATGAGTATAAATTGCATCAATCAGGAGATGAAGCAGCTTTGCAATGACCAGGAAAGCAGGAATTAGCTGTTCCACATACAAAGCAACTTAGACTGGACACTGGTGTTAGCTGGGCTGCTCTCACAGCATTTCACCTGCCCCAAGAGCCCTGCTGCTCCTTTGTAACCATTCTTGTTCGTTCCAAAATGATTCTGAAAACTATAAAGGCTTTTTTTTCTTTTGAGTGTAGAACCATTCCTCTGAGCACACACAGTGGTCAGAAGGCTGATTAGGAGAGTCTGAGCATCCCGGCCGGTTACACAGCCAGAGCTGCTTTCCTGCCACTGGAATTAAGGATCCAGATGATGTGTTCAAGATTTATGGTTTCCACTGGGGTTTGTGCTGCTGATGTTTGTTCTGCTTCACACAACATATTACATCCCATAATGAACTCTGTCAGGAGGAGAGAAAATAAAGCCATTGTCTCCTGGCAGACCCGGCCTCTGGAGTCACCCTTCAGTGCAAGGTGTGGATGTGTAAATGTTCCAGGGTGGGAGGTGTAGCTGGAGGCTGCTGAGGTTGGTTTTGGGGGACGGAAAAGGGGCTTAGGGTGTGAAGGAGATATCATACAGAAGTCAGAGATTACTCACAAAAACAGTCTTTGGCCTGTCGCTGGAAGAAGGTTGTGAACAGATATAGGTTGGTTTCTCTCCAGATTTCTTCACCCCTGAATTCCCTTCTGCAGCATTCAAAGAGTGATTTTCTGAGGTCGGAGATTGAGCCCAGATTTTTGTCTTTCTTTGAATACTGAAATGGACAACAAAATGAACAGAGGACTGTGTTCACCCCCATAATCACTGTGCATGGTGGGCTTTGGTCTTGCTGTCCTGCTCCTCGTGGCAGAACACGAGGAAAGGGAATGAAGCTCCATCAGGGAAGCTCAGGTTGGACCCTAGGGGAAGGTTCCTCACCCAGAGGTTGATCAGGCACTGGAACAGGCTCCCCAGGGAAGTGGTCACAGCACCAAGGCTGCCAGAGCTCCAGGAGCATCTGGACAATCCCCTTAGTCCTGTGGTTTAGTTTTAGGTAGTCCTGCGAGGAGCAGGGAGCTGGACTCGATGGTCCTTACAGGTCCCTTGAACGTGAGGTACTCTGTGACCTCTGATTTACTGGGATTCTGTGGGAATGGGGTGAGTGAGGGGGTAGATGCTTCCTGCTTTTCAGAGCTCTCCAAGAGAGGCACAGGATTTCACCTGCAGAGTGTGTGCACTTAGAAACACATTGTCCTGAGTAGAGCCGAGGGAAGTTGGAGATTGGAAACATTAAAATACCGCAGCAAAGGTTGCTCTTGCAGTATTTATGATCAGAGTGAAAGCAGAATGTACCAGAAAGCTTCTATTGGTGTCTCTTAACTCTTCTCATGAGGTTTCCCATCCTTCATCCTCGAGAGCCTGGGAGAATTTGGATAGACTTCAGCTACACACCCAAACTTTGTGTGATTATCTGTACTGAACATCTGACCCCTTTTGAGGTTTGGGCATCTTTGGGCAAATGGAATCTAAGAGAGATAAAATCAGGCTTTATTTTTCATGCCTGAACTTCAAAAGTGCCTGTTTTGGTTAATGAAGCTGTGGCATGCCCGTGGGGGGTTGTGTGCCTCTGGGGCTCTCAGCATGGCCCAAATCTCTTGCTAAGACTAGTGCAGGTTGCCAATGGGCTGCCCGCTATTTTTCGCAGCTCCATCACTAAAAAACACTCTTTTCTATTCAAATAGAAATGTTCTCCTTGCTTGTATTTCCTGGATACCTCATGGGACTGAATTTTAGCCCACGGCTGTGTTTCAGACCCTCTTTTCTGTTGCTGGTCCATTAGTATTTGTGCTGTGGAGTTTACTGCCTCTCCCAAGAAAAGCAGTTCCTGAGTTTTTATAAAGTGTTATCAATGCAAAGGCCTCAATGAAGGTGATAGAAATCAGTATGATTTCTGATTTCTAGCTGAGGCTCTGGATACTCAGTGGGGTTTTTTAATTCTCCAGTTTGAATTAAGGGAAACAGTTAAAGGAGGGTGTTAAATAACCATTAGTGAGTAGTGAGAAATTGCTGTTTTGATTCTTTCTGTCATACCCAAGGTCCTAAAACTTTTCTGGATGTTCTTATAAATCATCTCACAGCATTTGCAAACTGTAATTGCTTCCTGAATTACCCCAAAGCAAGCTCATTGATGGGATTGATGGGCCTTTGACCTGCCCGTTGCAGGTGTTTATATCAGAGTGAAGTGGAGGTGAAATCAAACCTTGATATGGCAATGTTTTTGCCTCCACTTGTAGCTGATTTTCTTGGAGGGAAATGACCAGGCAAGGCATTGTACATTATCTGTGATTCACTGAGCTCTCACCTGGCCTGTGCCAGCTTCCCTAGGAACACAAACGGTCCCAAAGCCTCCAAGAGAAGCTGAGCAGATGCGGGGAAAAAAGAAACCGGGGTGTCTGAGGCGTATTTTCCTACTTGCTTACACCACCGTAACTCCACTGAACCCCATGGAGCTGTTCTGGAGTGAAGGGGTGTGGATCAGCACCCTTTCAGTGTGTGCAGATGCTTGCAGAGCCCCACACTACTGGAATTGCACTGCATAAACAAATGGGAGGTGGGACACGTGGCAGAGGGAGGCGGGCGGAGAGAACGGCCTGGACTGACAGACAGACAGACAGGGCTCCATAGACAGCCAGACAACAATTATAAATAGCACCCTTTTGAGCTCTGTTTGATGTGTTGCCCAAGGCCAGGTGGAAAATCTTTCCGTTGCTGCCTCTTCAACTAATCGCTTTCCCCTCATTTTTCAATAAAGATTCCAGGTTTGGTCACTTCTTTGGCACATTTGTTTCCCATTAGAATACTTCGTGCTATTTCACTGTGTTATGTTAGATAATTGCTCTAATAACAAACCAAGGGAAAGCTTTTGAACATTTTAGGAAGTAATTTTTTCCCTTATGAAAATTCAGCGAACGCTGACAGAGATCTGGGGAATAGCTGAGGAAAGGCAAAGGGAGAGGAAGGGGGAAAGGAATGCACGGACTTTTAGTGATGGTATTTCTTCACTTACATGCGAGCCACATGCCAAAAATTTAATTGCAATCCAACTGAATATTTATATAGCACTTTATCACATTCAAAGCTTTTTAGTGTGCATTGTTCAAGTGAACCTTCACGGTATCCTGTGAGTAGGGACACGAGGTTATTGTGTCCTGCTGCTGCTGGAGAAGTGAGACAATGTCTTTCTTTTTTTTTTTGGCTGGCAGAATGGTTGCAAAGCAAAGACAGGAATTGAAGAGGTCCTCACACTGCTAAACTTCCCCACTTCCCATATATCAAGGGCATGATTGCTTCAAGTGCCTCAGTAATTGTCCAGCTCAGCTTCCGCTCACGGCAGAGCGAGTTTGGAGCCGAGTAGTGCGGGAGAAAACAATTAGAACATGTTTAGTACTTTCAATAAACTCCCCCTCTGTGTTTGCATAGTGCCAAGATGCCTTTAAGAATTTATTGTGGTCAAGGGGATAGGGAGATAAATAATACAAGCCGAGAAGAGGAGGCTTTGGGCTGATTTACTGAAGCCTCTTAGCTAAATTCTTTCCACTCATGCCCTGGGAGAGGTGGAGCTTTTGCTCTGCAATGTCTGTGCATTTCCCATCTTACACAAAAAGCTCCAAGTGCACTCAGGGCTCGAAATTAATTCTGGGGTGGAGGTGTCTGAGGTCAGAGACAGATGTTGATGAGGGTGCAGGACACATGATATGTGTGCCTGACCTGCCATTAAGCCTTGGCTGGGTCTGTGTGTGCTTTCCCATCATTTGGAGCTTCAGTTCCCCTGTTTCACAAAGGAGGAAGGATGGCACTTACCTCCCTTGGAGAGTGCTTTTAAATCTAGTCTTAAGGAACCCATGGTGAAAGCTGAGTTCAGAGCTCCTGACTCCTCCTTGAAGTAGCCTCTCTCTTGCCTTAAAGCAGGATTTTCACTTATTTACTGTCTTCCTTTTTTCGAACCATCTCGATATTCGTTGTGGGAAGGGAAAGGAAATAAGAAAATAATCTTCTGCCAAATTTCACTTCACTTGACCTCTGTATTTGCTGCAGATGGCCCAGCTCAGATCCCTCCCCTGCTGTGGTCCACACTGATTGCACTGGCCTTAGGTGTGGCCTGCCTAGATTCTGGATTTCCCTGCTGGGGTCATCCTTTCACTGAGCTAGTCCTGCCAAATCCCAAACACCAGCACAGTGATTGCTCCTGCTGATCCATCACCACTGCTTTCCCCAGGGCCTCCTTGGAGTCTGGTTTTCCTTTCTCTCTCTCTGTGCTGGCTTTGAGTCTTCCTCAGCACAGCAGCTGCCAGGTTACACTGCCTTGATCCTGGTCTGGGAGAAGAGAGAGGGACAGGCAATAAAAGTCATGTGTGTCTCCCCCTTTTCTCTGCCCTTCTTTCTGGGAAGCTGTTTGGATGTTGCAGGATCCAAGGCAGGAGATGCACATGCTGAATCCATGGGTAAAAAGGGACACTGCAGCTTTCAGCCACTTCTCCCTTCTGCAAATTCCTGAGCAGCTGACAATCCTTTGATGACAGCCCCAGAGAGTTAATGAACTAAAAGGGCTGTGGGTTATCTGTTCCCAGAGATTGGGGAGCATGAATTAAATGGTCTTTTGGAAGATGGGAAATAATTATTCTTCTGCTTCAAAGCCATGTCCAATTGAATGATGTCGCCAGCCCGAATCAGCAATCACAGTCTCTGATGAAGACCCATTAAACAGATTGGGCTGAGTAATGCACAGGAAAAAATGTCAGGAGCATCTTTAATTCTGAGTCTCTCAACCCTACAATGGTATTTTTTTCTTCTTTTCTTTTCTTTTTTTTTCTTTTTTTTTTTTTTTTAAAGAAACTCTTTAAGTGCCTTGAGCTTTTCTACCTCAGCACTTCCAAGCTGGAAATAGCTGGGAATGCATTTTTGCACCATCCCTGATGGAAAAGCGAGGACGTGAGTAGCCAAGTTTCCTGGGGATTGTCTGGGATATCTGAAGGGTATTGTTTAGGGTACATGAAGTAAAGAAACCTTTTGGGAAAAGGTTTGGGCAAGACCACTTGGCAGTTCTTCCTCTGGGACATTGTTTCGTAGGGCACTTCCTTCTGGCAGGGGTTGGGAGGGAACAGGCTACACTTTTGTGCACTTCACGAGGAGGGAGAGTGTTGAGTGATCCTTACTGAAAGAAAGACACATTCTTCTGTACTTTGGCTATTGCAAAAGTGACATAATGAAGTCAAACATTAGGGCATGATCATTAGGGGAATTCATTAGGAACGCTTGGCTGTACAGTGAATTCAGTTGGAAGTTATGAACTATAACTCCTTAGTGTTGTTGGAGGCAGGAAAATCTTATTCCAGTGGTTTGCTTTTTCACCATATGAGCTGTGACTCGAGGGGTGTTGCACCACAGGTAAACTTTGGCGTTTTGTGCACGTGCCAGAGAAACAGCTCCATAGGTTTGGCAACAGGTTGATCCACTGGGTGAAGTCCAACATCTCCTCCAGAGGACAGCAAGTTACAGAAACACTGAAAGGAGGCTGAGAAAGGCCCATATTTAGGAATAAAGGAGTTGTCACTTGTGTTTGGACCCAGAGTCTGCCTAGTCCCTTAGGGTGGCTCTTACTACTTGTTTTGTGTTCTGCCTCCCTGTTACATCTCACCTTAACCCCTAGCAGATCAAACCTGTCATATCACAATATCCTTAGGACAGACCTGGGAAGGGGCAAAGTCCAAATGTTTTAGGGCTGCACTAAATAACAGTCCTGGACTATTTTTGAGGATGTTGCTCTGGGGTTATGTGAGGATGCTGAGGAGTGACAGCCCAGCCTGGAGCATCATCGCTCTGAGACCCTCCCACCTGGCTGGGTTTCTGCTGTCCAGCTTGGCACAGCAGCAGTGTGGTGTCTCGTCTGGACCAGCCTCACTGGCAACAGTGAAAAAAGACATTTCTGAGGCAATTTATCTTAAAAGAGCCACCCAAAAAGGGTCAGATGAAGTATGGTCTGGAAATGGCAGTTTCCTTCCATTTATGATAGAATGGAGTGGAGTTTACTGGCTCAGTTGCAGCGATCCAAGAGCAGATGGAAGACATCTCACCTCTTGTCCCAGGGGTTAATCTCATTTTCCTTCCCTCCCTGCAGATACCCACAGATTTCCGTCTGTCACAGATGGGAAGAAAAGTTGGAATATATGGCCTGAGTGGCATTTTCCTGATTGTACAGCCTGCCTGAAACAAAATGCAGACCATGGCCCTCTCCCATTAAAGACAGGATAACAGAGATGTGTGCATGGGAGGACCACGTGGGTTCTCCCTGGGACTTGGCTTTGGTTTACTTCAGCCCAGGACCAGCGAGGGGATCTCCACAGAGACTGATCAAACAGCATGTCCTTAACACCAGTAGCATATTGGACATGCACAGCATGTGTAGGAATGTCATTTGAGTAAAAACTAGTGAGTGGTTCACTCAGCTGAGAGCTCAGGAGGGCTTATCCCCCAGCTCAGGTGGGGCAACCCTGTTATTTCTCTGTTATGAACAGATGGCACGTGTTCTCTGTCCTGTTGAGGAATTATTTGAAGCCCAGTCCGCTGGGTGTTCAGATGTCCCACTCAGTGCAGTCTCTGAGGGGAGCTCAGCAGCTGGTGCAGCGTAGCAAGAAAGGGCTTCACAACAGAAATGTTTATAAGCTCTGAAAAAAATACCCTGGGAGGGCACAGAAAGGATTTGGGGCCCCTCTGGTGCTGGTGAGCGATGCAGGGGTGGGATCAGAGCCCCACTCTCTCCCTGGGATGGGATGTCTGTGGCAGCCCTGCTGTCCTGCACCCGGATGTGGGCACGTTCCAGCTCAGTGGCAGGATGGCAAACAATGCCTGCTTGTTTGGCCCACAGGTTGTTAAAATGCTGCTTTGGGGGCTGTGTCATGGTGCAGGAATGTGACTGGGTGTGAAAGACACGGCAGTGTTTTACTGGGGTGTCCTGCAGGGCCCTGCTCAGGGTGGGAGGGGAGGCTGCAGGGCACAGTGCTCGTGTTCTGATCCTCTCTCAGCCTCTCCTTGGAGGGTTTGTTTTCGAAAGGACTTTAGCTTTTATTTGGCTCTCTGGTGGGGTTTATCCACCGTTCTCTACCTTTCTTTTGACATGCAGTAGCTGAAAACTAGATGCCGTTCTCAGTTTGCTGAGAACTGACCTGTGCCAGAAAGAATCATTCCATGACCTCCACTGAGTCAGATGCTCCTGGGAATACACAGTGAGAGTGGTCTTACTGTGGCAATCAGAGAGGAAAAAAAACCAGAGGGGTAAAGTAGGAAAAAAAAAATTCCCTGGGAAAATGTCTCTTGAGGAACCTCTACTGCCTCTGAAAACTGAAATGGCAATTCTTGGAGGCTGGAAGAGCGTCCTGCAGCAGAAACATTCCATGCTTGTCCTGTTCTTTAAGTCTTTCCTAGAAATTGTCACAGCTGTGTTCAGGACACTGCACTGAGCTGTGGCCTCCCTGGACATGACTCTTCCTATGGCTTGAGAAATAAAGGAGACAGGGACACTCTGCTGCTGGTGGTTTTGTGGCCTTCCTGCAAAGAGGAAAAACCGAGGGTTTGGAGCAGTTTGTCCACCAGTGATCCTGCCCAGCTGCGTGGAGCTGGGCAAACATCCACTGGGGTTAATGGGATGCTTTCTTCAGGACGGCTGGATGGGAGATTTGGAGATGCTGGAAAATTGTCTTGTGCCAGGCTGGAGTGCAAATCCTGAGAAATGTCATGTGCTGACAGGCTAAGTGGAAAAAATGTTAAGTTTTGCTCGGTTGAAATGTTTTGTTTTGTCTTTTCTATGAAAAGCTGAGAAAAAGGGGAAAATGAAATATTTCAAACTTTAATTAAACTGCACAGAAAGCTCTTTTGAACAGAAAGCAAATGTTCACTGACTGTTCAAGCAACATATTTTGATTATTTGGGATTTTTTTTCCTCCCAAATCTTTTTTTTAACTTCTTTTTTTCCCCTTGTGTCTGGAAATTTAGTGACACCAAACCAGTCCTAGAAAAAAAAAAAAAAAAAAAGTTTTGGTTTGGATGAATCTAAGTTTTTTAACAACAACATATTCTGTGAGAAAATTCCCTGCTGCTTCTGCTCATCAATAAACTTGATGAGCTTAAGCAGTCTCATGGCTGGCTGGGGAAAAAAAAAGATCCCCCAGTTAGAGAAGTAGATAAATAACTTGGCACAAAGTCCTTCTCTGTTGACTCAGTTTACTTTGTGGACCCGGGCACGATTGTCATAATAAATTAAAGCATGAACATTCCCATTTGTCACTTCACCACTTCCTTTTGCTGCCTTCCAACATGTGGTAAAACCATTAGTTTTAACACAGAGAGAGAAAAGAGCAGATGAGGGGAAAAGAATAATGCTGGAATTAAGAGGAGAGAGGGAAGGGCTTCCAGGGATTGGAGTGAAGGCATTGCTGAAGCAGACACAGTTGCATATTTAAGGGGGGCACAGTCTTATCAAAGTCACGGGGGTTTGTCATCTCTGGAGGAAAAAAAGAGATGCTGGTTCTTTTGGGACTCGCTAATAACCACCTTCCAGGTTCTTAGGGTGGCCCCATATCTCAGGGTAGAGGAAGGCTCCTCTCAGTCACTCCCTGTCCCGGTATCTCAATGAGCCTTGTCCTGAACTGCTCAGGCGTGAGATGTTCCTGCTGTCCCTTCAGCTCTGCACAGCTTCTCCTCTTTGCCCCATCCTCTGTCCCATTGTCTGTGGTGATTTCCTACAGCTGAGGGAGGACGTGTTCGGATCAGGCCCCTTGTTGACAAGGTGTGAACAGATTAACGGCTGTCCCATCCCACCTGGAACAGACCTGGCCACGAGGGCTTTCCGGGGAATCCCCCACCCAAGGGGAGCCTGCAGGAACAGAGGTTTGCAGCGCTGAGCAGGAGCAGAGGTCACGCTCAGAAAGGGAGAAGGGTGGTGGTGGGAAGCTCAGAAGAATGTAAGTCTGCGATTTGAAAGCATCACACTCCTGAATTATGATTATTTATTGCTGTGATAGCGCCTGGAGGCCCAGCCTGGTTGTGCTGAGCGCTCTGCAGACACAGAACGGGGAGACAGTCCCTGCCTCGAAGGTGGATGAGGAAAACCTCCCTCCAAGGGGCTGGGAACAGGTGTGGCACATATCCATCAACCTGATGGAGCTGTTTACGAGGAGTCTCTGTGAGCTGGGCAAGTGTTAGAGAGACAGCAGGACAAGGAGAAAGTTGGATGTCATTTTTCACCTCCCTGGCTCTAAAGAGGGGCTTTCCTCCTTTTTTTTTTTTTTTTTTCATTAATTATTTTTATCCTCACCTTTCTTCTCCGGTAGTGATTGTCTCCAGGTAAGATAAGAATTAACAGAAATTTTTTAGTGATTTTGCTAAAGCTCTGGATGCTGAAAGATGTGATTCAGTAATTTACTCTCTCTCTTTAAGCAAGTCACTTCTACTTAGACTTTTTTGAAAGGTTTTTCAGTAGCTAGACCCCATAACTGCTCTTTAAAAATCTAGTGCTTTTTATCTTTTAGTGCCTCAGTCTTACTTAGTCTGTGAATAAGGAATCAAAGGAGTAAAGAAATAAGTTTTCGCAAGTTTAATGAAGCCTGGTGTCCCCATGGACTAGTAGTCTTGTGTCTTAGCAACTCAGAGAGCTCGTGACATCCCTGCCCTTGCTGTGTCCCCACCACCCTGCTGTTGGGTAAGGCATGAAGTGTGTAATTTGGAGGTTTTGGGGAGGAACCTGCTGCTGCTCCTCGTGCCAGGGAACTGCTGAGTTTTTAGTGTCTCTCTTTCATTTGGGAAACTCACTGAAACTTCTGTCCCTCGGTCAGATTTGCCCAAGAATGGACCATGGGACCCAAAGCTGTGAGATCAGGAGGGAAATCAGCATTACAGAAGGTGCAGTTTTTGGGGGAGTCAGGCTTGAACAAGGAATCACTTCCCTCCTGGAAACCTAGGGAGCAAAAATTGTTAAATATTGAGGACTGCTGTGCTGGTGAAGGGTTAATGAAATACCTGCTCTAAAGCTCATAAAAGAGGGAAGCAGAGCATTCTGCACTTGGTGGGACACGGTGGTTCTTGAGTACTTTAGGCAGGAAAAGAAGTAAGAGAGAGATGTGTAAGTTTTTTTCTTTCAGTTCTTAGAACAATCAGCACCAAGACGAAACTTGGCTATTCTTAGTTGCATCAAAGGGCTCTGCATAATCTTTCCTGCTGAATTATGGAATATGATAGCTTTTATTAAATCCATTACAATTACAGCCTCTCTGCTGCACAGGTTTAGAATATGGAATAAGTAGGGTGCATAATTTCAAATAAATATTTAAGATTTTGATGCGTGATACAGTTTCAGACTCTTAAGAGATCGAATTATATTTGGATGGGGCTGTTTTCTTTTAATTCACACAAACTTTCCTATCCAGCTACTTTAAAGTGCTGGATACTTTAAAAAGAATTCTTCGTACTGGGGAAGAAATCAGGGCTGGTGCTGTTTTGCTCAGGATTTGTCTGTAGTGGTGATTTGGGTCTTCTGTAAATAGATGGGTAAGTCAAATTCTTTTTTGCAAGTTGGAACTAATCTTAGGATTAGCACGCAGTTGGAAAAATTACTAGTAAAAGTCTTGTCAAAAAAATTAGGAAATACAAAAACTGGACAAATTCTGTTGAACAAAGAAGTAGGAAGTGATATTATTACAGAATTTGGATTGTGGGCACGGGAGTAACTGGAGAATAGGAAGTTTGAATGTGGTTGTTGAACTGGGTCTCCGGCAAGCAGCTCCTGGTGGGTTCTCTGTTGCTCATGGACTTCCTCCTCCGTGGGAGTCGCTTCCCAAAACCCACTAGTAATAGGAATACCTGTTCCTCATATTAGCAAGGACAACTAGGACTTGTTGTCCAGAGGAAGAGGCAGGGAGAGCTCACCTTGCAGGTTGCCCAGGCTCCAGTGGAGCTCCCGAAGAGCCGCTCACCCATCACCTCTTTGGAGGGGCAAGGATGGAAATTTCTGAGGGAAACCCCCCTGTGGATGACTCTGTATTCTTCCTTTGTCTTCCCCACACCTGCTCCCTCTTCTCTTCCTCTCTCCCCACCCGCCCTTCCACCCCGAAGATGCTCAAGGTGTTGGCTGTGCCTCGGCTGCCAGCGCTCTGCGGGGACGTGTTAATGATGACTGGCAGGTTTTAAAAGCGCCGTTTCAACACCTTGCTGTCACCACACCTCATACTTCAGCGGCTTAGCACATGTTCCAAGGTGTTTAAAGAGCTTCCCGGTGCAGCCCTTTTCCAGGCACCAGCCCCTTGCCAGGAGCAGCAGCGCTCCTGACCGCGCTTTCCTGGCTGCGACCTTGTTAGTATTTGCCTACGACATGTAAATGAGCAGCGCGGTCGTTAGCGAGAGAAATGTGTAATGTTTTCCATTGTGTGGCAGGCTCGGAGCTGACAAGACCAGAGCTTGTGTTCCAAAGTCTAAAGCAGTTGGCAGGTTTCTCAGTACCAGTTTTTTATGCCCCCGAGTGGGTTACGGAGCGGAAAAGGGGGTGGAGAGGAGCGGAGAGGGAGGAATGTGTGTGGATGTGTGGTGGGGGGAGAGTTAGCGGGAGAGAAGGGCCATTTGCAAGCCACCAGCTCTGGATGTAGCTCGATGGGCCTTGTGGTGGTGCTGAAGGGCCCGTTGGAGCATTTGATTGACTCGAGGCTTGATGCTGCTTGCCACTTACCAGCACTTGTCTTTGCTCATTAGCAGGGGGATTGTGGGCAAATATTTAGATATTCAAGAGAGGAAATGTTAATCTTTGCAGTGTTCAGTGAATATTTAAATGAGGCAGCAGGCAGCTCCGCTCTGTGTTTGACCTAGACTGAGCCAAGGCCTGAGCCTTGGGATGGATTTATAGTGTGGTGCCTCCCTACTGCTGGGGTTCAGGTCATGCAGTGGAGTTCAGACCTGGGAAAAGGCAGCCTGCACAAGCCCTGTTATATATAATTGACACAGCAGCTTTGATCTGGCCAGTTTTAGGCCCAGAGGACTGCAACCCCCGTGAAGTTAGAGGGGATATTGGCTTGGTGTGGACCCTCTGCTCTAGGCAGGGATGGCCTCGCGCTGAAGGTTGTGACAACTGGTAGGCTGGGAAATCACGGGAGGAGCACTCAAGGTGCTCTGTTTGATGGAAGAAGAGAAAAAGAAAGACATTCTCTCGAGGTTTGGACAGGCAGATCTCCCAAAGAACAGCATTAATTAGGAACTTTGTGTGTTTGGAGGTGAACATGGTATTTGTGCTGGTGTTGGACCACCTGTGTCCTTGGAGTATGGAATGGTCCCAGGTGGGGTGAGTCTGCACTGACGAGCGTGAAGCAGGTGATGGGAGTGCCTTGCATCATGTTATTAGCCAGAACTTTTATCTGTATTTACTTATTTCAGTTTATATTCCTTTTCATTGCTGTCTACTAGAACGATTCCAGACAGCAAACATGGAAGCAGCAAAATTTAATTTGAGCATGTTTTAGCTTTGTGGAAAATAAATGTTGAATCAGCGGTTCCTGATGCCTGCACTTTAAATCTTGATTGGTTTGTATTGGAATCAGATCAGGAATGCTCTGTGTTAGCATCTATATCCTGTCTGAATTTTGGATATTTAACATCTACAGTAGTTCCTTACAGAAAAGTTACTTGTGGAAATAATATGATTAAATAGGGCTAAAAGACAAATATGTCTGTGTACATCACAACTGATGCAGGGTCAAGAGGATTAAGTCTGGCAACTGCTTGTTTCACCCATGTTTTAAGGCTTTTTAACCTAAAATGCTGGTGATACAGGCTTGAATAGGGTAAAGGAGTAGGTGAGTTCAGGTCCTGTCAGGGGCTGAGCATCTACCCTGACTTGGTTGTATTTCTGTGAGTTACAGCCTCTATGTTTAAGCCAATTCAGCCAACCTGAAATTCTTCTCATTTAATTTTATTTCATTTACAGCAAAATAACCCAGGAAACTATGTACTTATTCCTAAGTATAGTCAGTGGCTACATCCTGACAGGATGAAGTGAAAAACATTTATATGGATTTTATTATTGATGGAGTTCCTAAACACAGTTTACATTTTCTGTCTCTCATGTTCCAGTAGCTGTTAGTCAATTGAGTATTTCTCCAGTACATTTAAGGCTTAGAGAAACACTCGGGAGTTGCAGAACTCCTTTTAGTGGGAATTAGAAGCCAGTTTCTGTAGGTTTAGGCACATCTGACAGTTCCAGCCCTCTGTTCTAGGCTGTGCCTTCCTACCTGGGATCTCTTCCTGTTCCCCCTTGGGCATTTTTTTCTTTTTGTCTTTTCCTTTATGTCATATCAGTGCTTTGGGGGATTTTGGGGAGGGCAGCTTGTTCTTGTTCCACTCTTCATGTGACCTTCACTCAAGACAGGGGGTCAGCAATGCAAACCCTGGTTTTATTCCTCATGGGCCGACTGTCCACTGGGAGTGAGAAGCAGCAGATGATCTCACTGGAGCCAACAGAGAGCAGTGACTTCAGTCACAGCCACTCTTTTAATCACCCCACTGGGTGCAGCCTGGCAAGCTGGAGGTGGTAGGCCCCAGATCAGATGTTTCTACCACCTGCTTTCACCGTGGTTCTTTCAGGCTGTGGGTGCCAAGCTGTTCCACGGGCGCCGTAAATGGCTGCGTGTGCTGGATTTTTGAAATGCCCTCTCTGAGCCTGCTCTCATTGTCAGACTTTTTTGCTGTTGTTCCTCCTGACTAACCCTGGCATTGTGTTCAGAAAGCTCTGGCTCGTGGCTCTGTGCAGATATAGGGCACTTGCTGCTCTAGGGTGACACAGTAATGGGCGAGAGCATCAGAGCCTCTGCCGCGGTTGGGTTTGTCAGCTGCACTCGAGTGCATCACACCCAGCCAGGAAAATCCCTGGTACTGCTGCTTCCAATGATACTCCCTGTTCAGAGCCTTCCCTGCTCCTCCATTACCTCT
Organism: Lophotriccus pileatus; assembly: GCA_035583135.1. Taxonomy (NCBI): domain Eukaryota; kingdom Metazoa; phylum Chordata; class Aves; order Passeriformes; family Tyrannidae; genus Lophotriccus; species Lophotriccus pileatus. Next base: position 4,749,423 of record JAWWES010000037.1, on the reverse strand, counting down.
GCCCGGAGCCCCAGTGTCAGTGGAGTGGTGGGACTGGAGGGAAATGTGAAAATAAATGTAGAAGTATCACGACCAAACAAATCCCCACCACTTTGTGGAAGCGTCCCCATCTTTGCACTCTCCAAGGGTTGTTCTCCAGCTGCTGAGTTTGAAATGGTATTAGGTGTAGGACATATAAAAGCATGTTTAACTGGGGTTTGTGTCAAAGATCCAGTGTTGTAACACATCTCTCTGGCTGGAAACAGGCTCTGTGTGTCCATCCACCACCTCTTCCTCTGGAGCTTCTGTCTTGGCAGGTGTCTGCAGAGTAGATGCTGAACTCTGGGGGCTTGTGCTCAATAAAGTTCAGCACAGCAGCAATAATCCTGATAAGAGGACAAGTCAGAAAGCTGCAGGATTTCATACCCAGAGGCTAATCATGGAATGGTTTGGGTTGGATGGTCTAATGGTCATCTGGTTCCAACCCCATGCCGTGGCCAGGGACACCTTCCACTCAACCAGGCATTTGAATTTAAACATTCTACCCCTTTTCTACATTTTTCTTCTCCAGCTTAATGTGCTTCCAGCTGCTGGTGCCAGACTGAAAAGCAGATGGGCCTCTCCCCAGTCATGGAAAGTTTCATCTCTGTCACTTGTTCAGTTCTACCTGAGATGGTTCAAAGATAAAAGTAATTCTTTAATAGGTTTTAGAAGCTGGTGTGGAACAGATCCACATATTTAATTGCTGATACCTGGAAAAGTTTGTCTGACAAAAAATTGTTGCCAGGCTGAAAAATTTTGAGCTGATCAGGTGGTAGAAATAAAGGTTGTGTGGAGATCTCACATCACCTTCCAGGATCTGAAGGGGCCTGCAGGGAAGTCTGAGAGGGGCTGTTCATCAAGAACTGTAGTGACAGGACAAGGGGGAATGGCTTCAAACTGAAAGAAGGGAAATTCAGTTTAGATATAGAGAAGAAATTGTTCCCTGTGAGGGTGGGGAGGCCCTGGCACAGGATGCCCAGAGAAGATGTGGCTGCCCCTGGATCCCTGGAAGTGTCCAGAGCCAGGTTGGACGAGGCTTGGAGCAACCTGGGCTAGTGGAAGGTGTCCCTGCCCATAGCAGGGGGTGAAACTAGTTGGGCTTTAAGGTCCCTTCCAACCTAGAACACTTTGTGATTCCATGACTGATTGGGATGGGCAGTCACATCCACTATGACAGATTCCAGGTTGGTTTGAAGACTGATTTTCAGAGGCAGGATGGATTCTGTGCTGCTGAAATTATTCTTCTTCCTAAAGGAATTTACGCTTTTTAGCCCTCACTGCTAATTCCCAACAGGAATTATCACACTGACTTTTACACAGCAGTGAATTTCAGTCCACGTGGAGGGACGCTCCTGTCCCCAGGACTGTTCCTCTCTGGTTCTTTTCACTACGTTATGCTGCTGTTGGTTCACTGATTTGGGGGTTTGTTGTTGTTGTTGTCATCTTGGTTTTGTTCTTTCACAAATGAAAAAAAAAAAAAAAAGAGGAAAAATTAAAAAATAAGCCTTCCCTTCATCCCCCCTGAGCAAACCCAGAAGCCAGAAACAAAGGAGGCAGTTTGTGATTCTTGATTGCATGTGGCAGGAAGAGAATATTCAGTTCAGTTTCCAGCACGAGCCATTGTGAACTTGAAAGGGACGTTGTCAAGTAATTTGATTTTCCCACAAAGTGTTGCAACGTAGCGAGGAGAGTGTCTTTTTGGTGTGGTAAATGCCAGGCTCCAGAAAGGAAAATGCTACTGAAGCAGCTCCAGCTGGCTGGGATCCCAAGCTCCATTCCCAAAGCCAAGGTAATGGCATCAGCAAGGCTGGCAGGGGAGTGGAAACAAAACAGCCTCGCTGTCTTGACTGCAGGCTCCCTTTGGAGCAGCTTCCATGAGAGGGAGGCGAGGGGAAAGGAAGAGGTGGGTGAAAAAAACCCTATGTTTGCCCAAGCAAAAACTGTTGGGGGGAAAAAAAAATCACCTGGTGAAGAAAGGTGTTGACGAACTGTGCAGTTCGGGGAAATCAAAGCCTCTGGGGAGCACTCAGTCTCAGCGAGAGATTTCAGCAGGAAAAATCTAAATCCTTAATTTTTCACAAGCGGCAAAAAAGTAAAGGTTGGAAGTGTTGAAAGATGATATTTTGATAATAATCCCACTCCAGTTCTTTTTTATGGCACGGTAAATTTCTGATTCCGAGGTGTAAATATTTCATTCCTCTGTGCTGTATTTATTATGTCAATATTCAGCCCAGTGAAAATATAACTGTTGATATCAAAACGTAACCTTTAAGCTCTACCAAACAAGCTGTTGTTCCCCCCAGGATTGGTGGAATTGGATGATTTTGAATTTTTTCATGTTCTGGTTCAGCGCAGTTAAGGAGTTTATGTAATAAACCTGAAGCACTTTTTAGTAACAGGAAAGGCTTTAATTCTGCTAATGAGGAGCACAGGGAAATGAGCTCCCGACTACCTACATCCATCTGCTTGGAATTGTGTGATAGCAGAATTGGCTCAAAGGATTTGGGGGTCATTTGGGAAGCTGGAGGGACTCCCAGGTGCTTTTTGGTGCTGTGGTTGCTGTTCTTACAGTGTTTGGGATGAATGGTAATCGAACAATCACCATGGATTTTCCCACATGCTGGATAAACCTCCCCTGTGCCCCTGCCCTGCCCAGGACTGCTCTGCCATCGTTTATCTGCGCTCTGTTCATCTCCAAGAAGCAAACTGCAGGTCCATCCAGAGCCAGCTGGACATTGCCAGGTCTGGGAGGTGGTCACAGAGGGGAACCAGGAGCTCGTTTAGATCCTCCACTCTGCTTTCAGTCAGTCCCAGCAGGAGCAGATGAGGTTAATCCTTTGTTGTGTGCGTGTGAGGAGTTACTCTGTTACGTAGGATGGGTTTTGCCTTTTGTTCTGTGTTGCTGGGCAGGAGCCAGGGGATTAGTGCAGGCTGGAACATCATCCATAGCACGACACTGCATGGGAGGTGTTGAATTGGGTACTGGCAGATACTGGTTTATTCCTGGCCCACCCATGGGCTCGTTTTGTAGCTGTCTTTGCCTTCTCTGCGTTATGCCATTCCTCTCCTCCCTGGAAACATCAGGTAGTGGGGCTTCCTTGCGCTGCAGTGGGATTACCAGGCTGGTTTGATGGAGAGAAGTGCCAGTGAAGTGTCCCTCTGTGGAATTTCAGAGTGGCACACTGTGCAATAGCTCTTTAATTTGCCCTGGTGAACATTAACTGAATATAGACAACCACAGAATCTCAGAACAGTTTGGGTGGGAAGGGACCCTAAAGTTCACCTCATCCCACCCCCTGCCATGGGCAGGGACACCTACCACTAGCCCAGGTTGCTCCAAGCCCTGTCCAACCTGGCCTTGGACACTTCCAGGGATGGGGCATTTTCCTTCAGCTGCTGCAATGGCTCCCAGCTGGTCCTCACAAAGCAAGGGACTTGTGAAACATTTTCCCTTTGAAAAATCTGTCTCACAGCTCAGGCAGGGCTCACACGAGGCTTGGGAATGTTAAAGGGTTTAATTCTGAGTGGGTTTTTTGGGTTTGGTTTTTTTTTTTTTTTTTTGGTAGTGACTGAATGTTAAAACTGACACAGAACTTGTACCTGCTGCCAAACAGCATTTGAAGGAGGGTATTTTTAGTCAGGAGGGGTCACGAAGGAGCAGGAATGGCTGCAGAGATGGCCCCATAGACCAGTTTTATTTCTGCATGGCCAGTGACAAACACTTCAGAAACTGATATAAAAGTGATTTCTGTAGCAATGAGCATCCCAGTTCAATCAAGCCTTGTGTGGGAGAACTTTTGTGTTAATATGTTTTGAATTTTCTAAATGAATCCAGTGGTGCAGGCCAGTGGTTAGATGGATTTCCAATACATAGGTGAGGTGACAA
>JAWWES010000037.1:4690652-4745416 GCA_035583135.1 Lophotriccus pileatus | reverse complement strand
GTTTTGAATTTTCTAAATGAATCCAGTGGTGCAGGCCAGTGGTTAGATGGATTTCCAATACATAGGTGAGGTGACAATGTGCAATACTGGTGGCATCAACATTTAGTAGGAGAAGAAAAACAAAGAAGGAAAAAGTTATTCAGTAGGGCTTAGAAATAACATGTGAATTAAGACCTAATATTATAAATACAGAGGAAATAAGTGTTTCTGGAGGAAAAAGTGTCAAGGTGTAATTGAGGCATCTCTTTCAATTAGTGTTAGAATTGTTCATATGGGTCAATAGTAAGTAAACTTCACCCTCTGTGTCAGGAAACTAAACTTTGTGAGTGTGGAAATAATGTCATTTTGTCTGGAATTCTTAGTAGCTGTAAAAGTGCATAGGAAGGATGGAACATGTTCCAGAATTCCTTAAGGCTCTCAGGAGCAGGAGGTACCTTGAGGGGTTAAAAGGTATATTTTTGAATCCCTGGAGGAGAAAGGGGTGCAGAGAAAGGGAAGAGAAGAAGTTTGGAACAGCTCAGTATTACAGCAAATACTGGCAGTGGCTCCTGCTGCAACTGAACTCTTTTCAGGTAATAAAGGTGAGTCCCTTGGATGTCAAGGAGTATGGATGGATTAAATGGATCACATCCAAGAGCTCTGGAGGAATAAAACAGCTCTGGAGGGTGTGATTTAAAAACCCTCCATGGGTTTTACTAGTGGTTTACTAGAACTAGTTTCTTCTAGGTCTTCAAGTAATACTCTGAACTGTAATTTCTACAAGTTTCTGTTTGGGTTATCTTGTTTGTTTGTTTTTTTTTTTTTCATTTTTGGCAAACTTTTTGCAGACAAGAGAAGGCAGGATTGGGACAGACAGGACTGTACTGAGCTCTACAGTTGAGTGCTGTGTGTTGTCTGGGAAATCACCGACTCCTGGGCTATATTTCAGTACCTGGTAACTAAAAATGGCTTTGTGGTCAGAAAGCCATTGATGTTTGCTTCAGAGGTAGGAGGTATTGGCAGATGCCCAATGAAAGGCAGAACGGTTTTATCATCTGTCAAGGAGACAGGATGGTGGGTTTTCAGGACTGCTGCCTTGTTTTATAATGTAAATGCCCATGTCTATTAATTCTATTCTTAATTAGCTATATCAGTCTGGGTTTGCTGCTTTTGTTTGATGCTGGGTTTTTATCTGTAATTGACTATTTGCTTTCATTTTTTTGGAAAGGGAGAGATGTAAGAGCAGCTCTTGGAGTCAGTCTTTATCGACTGCCTGCGCAGTTCCTGGTGACCCTGACCCACATCAAGAGATTGTGCTCAGGAAATAAGGAGTGTGCCACCAGAACTCCCTGCTGATCACACCGACACCCCACAGCAGCCTCCTTTGCTTTCAGGGGAGCTGAGCAGGGGGGAGGAACCAACAGGCCTTTTTTATTCCCTTTTCTTTCCTGCTGTGTTCTCAGTCTGCCCAGAGCTGTTTGTGCAGTAGATCCTGGTGTTCCATTCCTGCTGGTGTTTTGTTTAGGTTGAGGTGTGCACACAGCCCCCGCTCAAGAAGGAGCCCGTGCAGAAGGACCAGCTCCTGTTCCCTCTTTTGGGATTGCAGCACATTAGTCCTGACCTGGGTGAGGTTTTTATGGTGAGGAGACTCCAGCCCTTTTTCTTGTGTGGGGTTTATGGTGAGGAGGCTCTTTTCCCTTGGAAGCCAAAGGGAATGCTGTGAGGGCTCCCTGCCCTGGTTCTGCTGGGAGTGAGGTGTGGCGCCTCTCGCCCGGTGTGTCACTGGGGTTTATGGCCCTGGAGTGACGCAACCTCTTGCAATGTGCAGGCCTTGGAAGATAGGATCAGGACAAACTGAGATCTCGGAGCTCAGGCCCCAACAGGCAGCTGGGGATCCTGATCACCTGAAGGGCAGGTAATGCAGTGCCTGCACACACACCCTGTTAACCAGTGCGTAGTCTCTGAAATTCCCACTTTTACAAATCCTTGCAAGTTGACCCTGAAATGGCTCTAAATCCAGTTAAAAAGGACTTTGGGTCTCTGATTCATGGACTGTTTGTAGCTGGCAGTGGATCCATCTGGAGATGCAGGTGTAAAAATGTCAGGTCTGCGAGCACTAACCCAGAAATACCTACAGCTGTCACAGGAGATGGTGTTGGCCCTTTGTGTCTTTGCCTGGATTTTTTAGTCTTCTTTTATGAATCTCACTGAATCTACTTCGAGGATCCTGCCACTGAACTGAGCTGCTGGGTAGGTCAGGATTCGCTGGGCCAGGCCCATGACTGTTTCCCAGACATTCACCAGCCCTGTCTCCATGTATCCCTGCATTTCCACACCCCTTTCTCTTTTTGTGCTGACATCTTCCTGTGTCTGTGTCTCCCTTCTCCCCAGCCTCAGTCCTCTGTCTGTTCCAGACATCACTGCAGTGTGTGCATTATCCCCAAATATAAATGATTTTATTCTGATAATTCTCTGTCGAAGAAAGAAACTCTTTTTTCTTCTGTTTTTCCTCTCCCTGCTTTTCCTCATTCTTCCCTGCTTTCCTTTACCCATCCCTGTGCTCCTTTTCCCTGTCCCTCCCATGATGTGAGCCTTGACTCCCTTTCAAGCTAATGGCTTTTACCTGCTAATGGGAGAGCTGTTCTCTCCTGTCCTTTGCTCCTTGGCAGCCTCTGAACTTTGCCATTTCCCGGGATGTTTGATAAGCCTGGAAACTCCTTTGGCAAGCACTGGAGCAGTGCAGGACTCGCCTGCAGCGAGTGTTTGAGTGGATGGTCACAGCTCCTCTTTGGATCCTCACACCTACACCTGTCCCAGCTCAGCCCTGGCAGCCTTGAGGACTTCTACTAAACAATCCAGCCACAAAGTGGATTTTAAGAGCCGTGTTAAGGGTATGAAGCAGCTTTTACAAGGAAGGGAATACGCCAGGGGAAACCCTGCAGTTAAGATTTGCCAGTAGGAATGCACGGTGCATCCTACTTTCAGCAGATGTAAGAGACAGCTCTCGCCAGCCAGGCCTCCTTTAGCCCCCTGATTACGGGGGGAGGATGTATAAAACGCTCAGCCTGGACTCAGCATCCCAAGTTCCTGACTTCGTGACTGTCCCCTCTGCTCTCACTTGCTTTGTGTTCCTCAGGGCTATCCAACATCTTGGAAGTGGAACATCAGGCTGGCAGATGCAGAATAAATGCACTCTAAGTGGTCCTGCTGATGTGGTATCTTTGGCACAGACATTTAAGTGGCTTCTTGTTGTGCCAAGGAGGGGGAAAGCCTGGGGAAGATGTCCAAACCTTGGGCTATGGGGCAGGCAGAGAGTCCCTGGGATTGCCCCCGTTTGAGGGCAAGACATTCCAGGATCTGCTTGGGAAGAACTGTAGGCAGCAGGCGAGTTTTAACATGTCATTTTACAGCAAGGACAGTGAAAAGAGTGAAGTCCACGGGATAAGCAGCAGCCTGGCATTTGGAAGATGCAGGCTCTGTTTGAGCAAATGGCTGGGTGGTGTTGACTTTCTCCTTCCCTGCATGTTTTGGCTTGTTTAACAACACCTTCAGGACATGAGGGATTTCCTCCTGTGTCTCTGGCACCCTCAGCACAGGGCTCTTGTCTGAGAAGTTCCAGACTATTGTGTGTCCATTAGGCCTCTGCACTGAGATGACCATGTAATTCTAAAAAACCAACAAGAACTAAAACTTAGAAGAAGCTGGATGCTCAGCCTGTATTTTAATATTTCTTCCTCCTCTTCAACTTGCAGTTTCCTTGAATAATTTTAGCAGAAAATTGGTAGCCAGCATATTTATTTGAGGGAAGAAAGACCTACCTGATCCTTCCACTTCCCTTATTCCTACATTTCATGAGAGCTGAACAAGGTTTGCATTTTTTAATCCCTTCCCCCAGCAGGAGCCCTGCTGGGGCAGGTGCACTGGTACAGGGTGATTGAACCTTGGTTGTGTTTGCTCCAAAACACCAAATCAGCAGGTGCTGGATGATCCCTAAGCACTGCCTTGTGTGCTTTGTGGTAATAAAGTGTGTCCCATCCCCCCCCAAAAAAAAAAGGAGGGGAGAGAAGGTAAAAAACAGCTCTGTTTCCTTATTGCCTTTCAATTCAGAAAGAGGGATTTGCTTTGTTGGAGAAAAGCAAGGTCAGCTTTAGCAATGTCTCCGGACACATAAATATGTTTCTGTGTTGGTATTTTTTTAATCTCGTGTGTGATATATTTTTATGGAGTTTTGACTTACTTTATTTACATATATTATAACCTCCCTACTGAGTAAACAAGAGATGCCCAGCTAAGCAAACAAGCCCCAGGGTGATGGGAGAGGGAGAGAGAAAGGAGAAGAACAGCGAGAGGGAGAGGAAAAGAGAGGTGGCAATAGGAAAAGGGTAAACAGACAAGCACTAATTAAGGCCTTCATCACAAGCAGGGAGATGTGCGAGGCTGACAGTCAGTCAAGCAGATAAGGGGAGATGAGTTAAAATCTAGCCCCAGGTTTTGAAGGCCCCAGGGCCCTGGCAGACAAGAGCACAGTGAAGCACAGGAAGCCACTGAAAGGTCATTTGCATGAAATGATGTTCAGGATCTTTGCTTTTGTTGTTGCCCTGATGGCTTTAACCCGTTCCTGGCCCAGGAAAGGCGCACAGATAAGACACTGCACGTAGCTCAAAGGCTTCTTTTCGTGGCTTTTTGGGGAGCACTTCTCCAGGGAATGTGTGCTTGGCAGAGGGAGAGGGGGCTCGATTCCCACTGGAGGCGAGGGGAGCTGAAATCCCTTGGCATGTGATGTGCTTGCTCTCCAGCAGAGCATAAAAGGGAGAAATCACCAGGATGGGAGACTCTGGGCACGAAATGAGCCACAAGCTTGCCAGGCTGAGGGAGGATGCAGGGATTTTCACTGGTCAAAGGCATTCAGGTGTTCTCGAGACTGAGTTCTGTTTCTCTTTCCAAGAGCTCTGGACACAAATCTTCGGAGTTCCCATTATGGAGCGATGTCAGAACCTGTCGCCACTCGGCCTTGCTGTGGTGTCACAAACATGTCATGGCTGTCAGGAGCACTGTGCAGGTGGCTCCTGTCTGCCCCCTCAGCTGGAATTGAAAATACAGCCAAAATTGTTGGCTCAGGAAAGAATGGGCAAATTGTAGTCACAATCTCTTCTCCCTGAGCTGCTTCAGGAAACAAGATCTCGCTCGGATCTCCAAGGGAATTCTGACACTATAATTATTATTGTATGTTCTCGGTGTGCTTAGGCATTTAGGCAGGTTGTAATTCTTAGTGACATGGCAGGAGAAATGAGCACAGAAGCGCTCTCCATTTTGGAATAGTCAGCCCAGCACACTTTTCCAGCCCCTTCCACTTGTGTTTAGACATTGGGTAAGTCACAGTCATTGCTCTTCTGCTTTTCCTTCTGAAACAAAAACTGGTTATAGCAAAGTTGAGTAGATTAATTTGGGGTCTGGGCTACTGGACTTGTAGGTTCTGCTCCAAACCACGGCCACTTCATTACTGCCTGACCTTCCCCAGCTCATGTCAACTCACTCTGAGTAATGTATCTCTCTGCTACAGAAGGGCAATAAGCTTCACTTGCCTCCAAGACAGGGGATGATTGGAATTATCCTCTCTGGGATTGGTGAGTGCTCTCAGATCCTTGGGTGGAAGTGCAGGCAAAGCAGTGGTTAAGTGGTGGTAAGGCTGGATGTTTAAATGCCAGGCTTAAAGACAAACGTTGTTGGGAAGCCTGTGAGGTCTTGAGAGGCATCAGCCTGTTCCGATGTCCAGTGTCCCCAGGAAAATCTCCCTGAAGTTTTCCAGGGGGGTGAGCTCCATTCAGATCTCTGCCAGGTACAAACCCCTTTCAGGTTCACTTCAGAGCTGGAGGATTCCAATGTGAAGCCCATCTTAGACCAAGACTGAACAGATCTAGGATGTCATGGTTGGCAAGCTCTTGGGTTTTCCCACTGGAATCAGCGCTGTCCAAACCAACACGTTCCCAGTTCAGGTGGCTCAAACCCACCAGGAGCAGATAATCGTGTTCAGTGCTGTGGCCACTGCTTTCCTGGGATGATGGTGTAACTAATTCCTTTCTCTGCTCCTAGGACACAAATCACCGTGATAATAGAGACATCTTTTTCTTTGAAAAATGCCAAAAATTGTTTCCAAACTTTCCCTCTGCTTCCCTTTGCCCTTTTTCCCCCCTTTCCCTTTGCTTACAGCTCGCCCTACGTTCCAATACGGCGTTACAGGCAAGGATGCCATTTAGAGGGATACTTTTAAAAGCTCCTGTATGGAATCAGGGGAGATGATGGCATGTAGGGTTACAGGTAATTGTTCTGTCTTAGGAATACAGTGTCATGATTGAGAGTGGACTCTTCTAAAGCAGGAGCTGTGAGCACATGCAGGAGTGGCAGAATATAGATAGCCTTTGGCTAACTGCTCATTGCTCCTGCTCTCTGTAACATTTTAAAAGGCCACTGTCATCAAGTAATTTTTCATCTAATTCACTGTATGTAATAGCTTCTTTAAGAGCCTGGAAATGATTTTATTTGCCCTTTTACTCTGGACAAACAGCAGTTTCTTTTTCTTGGCCTAACATTCCATCGGGAAAGACAAACCCAAGCCCTGTTCAGGGTGTTTTTCCTTCAAATTCCACATAATGCCAGTGCTAGCATCAGCCTGAGAGGAAGAGGGTTCTAAAAGTGTGATTAATCTGTTCAGTGTATGACCTTGAAAGCTGAGCAAGTGGAAAGGAAATATTGATTATTAAAGGTGAGGTCTATGGTTTGGAAAGAAACTTTGTGTTGGTGTAGTAAGAGAGATCAGTGGATTCATATGTTGAGGGAAGTAATTTGTATGAAAGAAGAGCCCTTGTGCTCATTTAAAGGGGGAAATGTATGTCATTCCATTCTGTTTTATGGGAACAGGCTGCTGTTGAGAGACATCCCTGTAAAAATCCTGCAGGGAAGTATTCCAAACTGATCCTGTACCTTGGGGCAAAACACAACCTGGAATTGCAGATTTCCCTTCGTACCAACAGCAGAGATGGCCAGGGCTGAGGATGTGGCACAGACTCTGTAAAGCAAAGGCAAGAAACATCATCCTGCTTCTTTTTCAGCCATTGGATTTGGCTGTCCAGAGGGAGTCTCTCCCACAGGAGACTTCACCCTCCTGTGCAGGGTGGTCTCATTCTCCAGGGAAGAGCAGCCTGGGCATCCAGCACAGCTTAGTGAGTGAACAGGGTGGGGAACTCCCCATTCCATCAGGTTTAAGTAACCTTGGGCGTGCAGCTGAGCACAAGACTTGCCAATGGCAGCAGTAGAAGTTGGAAAAACACCAAGGTTTGGTGTTTTTGGGGTTTTTTTTGCCCTCTTTTTGTGCTTCAGCTTTAGCACCAAACCCCTAAACCCCTGCGACTGTGGGTCAGGGAGGAGAGGCAGCTGGAGATTTGTCAGGGACAGTGACTGTGTTAATACCAAGGTATTTCCAGCTCTCCATTTTTCAATCCTCATTTTAAGACAAGGCCAGGCTCTGCCACGCCGGCGTGGTGTGATCCGTGCCCAGCAGTGTGGCACAGGGTCGGGGAGGTTCACTCCCCGCAGGGAGTAGCTTGTGATTTCCCAAAGCCCGAGCAGGCGATTTTTCTCTCTTTCTCTCTCTCTCTCTCTTTTTTTTTTCCCCCCTTTCTGCCTGGGAAGGATGCAGCATCACAGACCTTGTCACCCGGAGCTTAGAGGACAGCAACCATATGCCTTCCGACCTGCCCTTGCTTTTCTAGGAAAGCTTCAGCCTGCTGGGCATTTCCCATCAGAACCGTTAAGGGAGAAGGGCTGGGATGTGGCCCGGGCTGGCGTTCCTCTGGTGCTGAGCAGGGGTGGAGGAAGGGGGAGGGCGAGAGGGGAGCGTGGCAGGGGGAGGAGGGTGAGGAGGGTGAGGAGCCCGGGCTGCCAAAGAGGAGGAGGAGGGACGGGAGAGAGGCGAGATTGGCATCTTCATGTGCACGAGGCTGGCCAGCGTCAGGACAGCTTGATGAGCCTGCAGGCTCCCATCTCTCGCAGTTGTTCTGATTGCAGTGATGGGCTTGTCTGGTGGCTTGGACACCAGCTTTCATTATCATGCTCTGCAACATTTGCAGTGGCGGGGAAGGAGGGGAATGGAGGAGGTAAAGAAGCCCTGGAGTCACACACACACACACAAAGCAGAGACAGGAAAGGGAGAGAAACAGCCTTGGCTCCAGGCTATTGATTTTGTTCCGTGACACTTGCTCATTTCCCACTTAGTGCTGCTCGCCGTGGTACCTTCCCGCTCTGGCTACAGCAGCTCCTGAAAGGAATAGTGACCCAGAGTGGCAGGGGCTTGGCAGCTGAGGGGTTGATCCAGTGATTCGAAGCCATTTTGGAAACAATCCCGTGTGCTTGCAGCAGCACACAAACACTCCAACATGTCTCCACGCTCACCAAGGAGACACTTCCACGTGGTTTTCTCGCTGACGTGCCCAAGCATCCTCCCCATGTGTGCCCTGGGCTCCTTACATCTACCAAACACTCCTCTGCTCCCCCAGCCTCACCATCAGTCTTGTCCTGCAGTCAAGGCAGAGGCATCTGGAGGCAGAGATGTCCAAACTGTCACCCTAGAGAAGTGATTTTTTTGGGGGGGGGCATGGCCCCAGTGTTGCACCATCACTGCCAAGGCAACAGCTTTACCCTCAGCTGCACTATGAGCCAAAACACTGGGACAACAACATTACACAAGCAGCATCAGCCTGTTGTTTTTCCCTTGGTTGTAACTTTATTCCTTGTGAACTGGGCATTGTGGCAACAGCAGTTCTGATCTTTGCCCACGTTTAGTCTTTTAATGCAACCAACTGCCTGACCCCCTGGGAAGGGAAGGAAACAGGAGGGATTGAGGGGATCAGGACTGTCACTGAATAGCACCAGCCTTGGTGCTCAAAGTGTTTGAACCTCTGCTGTGGCTGCCAATATTTTATATCTTCTGGTTATAGACCAGCACCAAAATGTTTAGGGGCACAGAGAAGATGTGCTGAGTTGATGCTCCTTTGCTGTCAGCATCATTGTCCTTTATTTAGCTACTTCTGTCAGAGCTTCTCCTCTCCTCTGCTTGGAGGTTTAGTTCAGCTGTGAGAGAAGAAAAGGGCTTTTGGGGTAATGCAGTTCCTTGGTCACTGTCTCCCTTTCTGGCCTGAACACACACAGATGCACAAACACACATGTATGTGGGCAATTTTCCCCAGCTTTGTATCAGGGGATGTTGGAATGCCATGGCTGGCAGGAGCTACTGACTGGATTAGCTGGTAAATCCATCTGGAGCTCCCAGTGGGAGGGATGGACAGGTTCAAGATGAATAACAGCTTGTCTGAAGCAGCAAAAGGGATTATTTTATGAAAAAAAGAAGGGGGGGATACCCTTTTTCTCCTTGCAGACTTTTTTCTAAAAAAGGGAAGTAATTTCAGGAAGGTAAGGAAAGAGGAGATGGTTTTTGAAGAGAGGGTGATTCTTACTGCATTGCTAAATACAGTTGTCCATCCTTTTCCAGTGTATTTAACTGCATCATCTTCCTAGTACAGTGTTCCTTTATTTCCTAAAACTTCAGAATTAATTTGAGACTGTAAGGGGTGATGCAGCTTTTTTTTTGTTTGTTTTTGTTCCTTCTTGTCCTTTTGTTGTGCAGGATGTAAACCCCTTCCAGAACCATGTCTTGGTGCTGCCCCCAGTGCATGGGGTTTCACAGGGCACTGTCCCTGCTCTCAGGCTGGTGTTTGACGTGGACTGAGGGAGGGGAAACAGTGGCTTGTTTAACGAGAGCTGTGCTGAGATCAGCTTCACCTGGGGCTCAGCAGTGACTTCACTGCAGGTTTACCTGTGCAAAGGCAGCAAACCAGCAGAATCTGAGATGACTATTGATAGACTTGAGCAAAGCTGCATTTGCTGATGGATTGCCCAGATAAGTGGCTGAGGAAATAAAGTTACCTTTTCTTCTCCCTACCCTCATTCTGTTGCATAACGTTTCCCACACAAAGCCAAATATGCTGGAAAGAGAAGGGAAGAGCCCTTTTCTTTCTGGTTGTTTTATCAATCCACAGTGGTTCCAGCTGAGTTGCAGGATTGTGAAATGCTTCTGGCAGCACTTTGTTGTCACAGAAAGGCTTGGATTAGAAGGGACCCCAAAGATCACCCAGTTCCAAGCCCCTGCCATGGGGCTCCAGGTTGCTCCAAGACCTGTCCAACCTGGCCTTGGACACTTCCAGTGTTAAGGACAATATTCCTGCAGTGCCTACAGGGGTGTAAGAAGGGCTGAGAAGAAGAGGGTGAGGCCCTGAGGGACCTCTTCCCTTGGAGCTGGGAGCACGTGTGCCCCACACAAAGCACGGGAGACTCTGCCCTGAAGGGTGTGTGCTCGTGTGTGTGCTCACATGCAGCATCTGGCAGAGAAGGGTCTGTGTTCTTTAAAGGTTCTTGGGACCAAGGGTAAGAGCTATAATTAATAACAATGATAATAATAACAGCAGCAATAACAAAAAATCATTTGGGTGCCATTAAGCAGTGACCTAAAAACCAGAACGGCTGATGAGAAGTCTTTGGTCTGATCTCTTTCCCCTCCTCCCCCTTCTCCTCCACCCACATCTCTATGCTTATTTCTCTCTTTCTTATTTTTCTTTCCTTACTGATATGTTTTTTTTCTGCTCTGGACATATCCTTGAATCCTGGCCATTCCCCCAGCTTATGGGATTCCCATTATACACGCTTGATATTTAACAGCTTTGGCGTCTTCCATAGCTGGGAGTGAAAAGAGAAAAAACAGCTCAGGAACATAATGGAGCAAAATCTGCATACTGAGCCCTGGTTCCATGTCCCTTTACACTGTTTACTTAGATCTTAAAAGCTACGAGCTGTGGCATCTACTCAGACTTCATCAGCCCATGCTGCCCTGATGCTGGCCTTGGAGACACCGCCAGCTCCCGCTCCCTCCGCAGCCACCTCCTCGCACCGGGAGCGCTCTGCGCCTCCTTCCCTCTGCTGCTCCAGTGCTGGGGAGCAGGAAGGAGCCAGGGACCGCTTCTGCTTTTGTGGAAGCAGAACACACTCTCTTTGCTTTAATCAGAAGTCCTGCTGATGCCCCAGAGCTGCGTTTCCCCCCCTCGTGAACATCGGCTGGGTTCGCTCCTGTCGCGCGTCTTTATATCGTGGGGAGGTGTTGGTGTCCTCTCTGCAGTGCAGATGGGGTGAGGAGGGGATGGGAGCTTTAAAGTGATTGCCATCATCTTCATACAAAAAGATATTATGCCACAAATGAGTGGAAATACCTTACCTGAAGTCCTGCCTCCTTACATGCCAGCCCAGCTTTGCTGCCTTAGGGAGTTCCCTTGAAATTCCCTTCTCTTCGTGAGCTTTTCTTGGTGAAAAAGGGTTGGGGTCAGGTGGATCTTAGCGTCATGAGCAAAACAGTAATGATGTCCAGGCTTCTTTCCCATTAGATTTATGGTTCGCTTTTTTTTAATTTTTTTTTTTTCCATTTTTATTTTCCTTCTCTCTTTCCTCCTTCTATTCCATTTTGCTTCTTTTTCCCACTGGATGTGAGTTTTGTGGACAGGCAAGGAGCAGCACAGCATTCACAGTGACCTGTCTATTATGTTAGAAGTGGAAAAATGTCCTAAGAGTATTTGGACAGTCCATTTGATCTCCCTCCTTTGCCTGATAAAATTCGGGAGTCAGTCTGAGAATTTTAGTGTTGCTTTTTTTCAACCAGTGGGGACAATCTGACACTTCCAGAGTTTTAGATATTTCTTTTTTTTTAGATATTTGTTTTACAATAAGGTAAATTGCTTGTTTACCAAGGCTAAAGAAAACACAGGATAATCAGCTCTGAATTAGACACCTTGGTTTCAGACATCTGAGTTAGACCTGACTCACCCCACACTTTAATTCCCAGCAGCTTTGAAACTCTTACCACAACTTCTCCTGTCCTCTCCCAGGACAGCCCTGAGTATCCTCAGGCAGCCTCCTGCCCTACACTGATCAAATCTCCTCTTTATGGCCCTCATGAAGAAGCAAATACAGGTTGAAGTCCTTCCACACAAACTGCTGTCCAACCATTGTCCTCTGGGACTGGAGAATCCCTGTGTTCTCAGGTGGAATTCTTGACTCCCATACAGGAAGTGGGATGACGATTGGGCTCTCTGGGTTAACCCCTTTTCCTCAGCTGCACCTTTCAGCCTGGGAGATGGTCAGATGTTTCTAACTCTGCCCAAGCAGGTCAGCATATTCTTCCAGGGCCATTATCCTGCTGCTCCCACAGCCTTCCTTAGGAACACAGCAGGGAGCTGCATCAAGGAAATGCATTAAGACGAATCAGCAAGAGAGAAGGGTACCTCTGGGCCAACTCCCTGCTTCTCAATTATTTATACTTCATAATTTCCAGCAAATCACTGGCTGTTTATTGGTGCTCATCTATAATTGAAGAGTTTCCTAGATCACTGGCCAGCTTTGCTTAAGTTGTAGCTGGCCGTGCTTTTTGAAAGCTGTTACGAAAAGCCCACAGGGAAAGCCAGGGTCTCAGGAGTGGCTGGTCATCCATTGAGGATACACCCTTTTAATTTTTGGCTTTTGTGGGCACCTGGGACTGGGAGGTTTCCAGCATGTGGTTTACCATCTCCATCTGACCACACCACCTCGCGCTGCAGTACCGGGATGACCCTGCTTGGGAGGTGGTTCAAGGATTCTGCCTTTCCCAAGGCCTTACTTGCACATTGTGCTGCTTGTTCTGCCAAAAAAAACCCACCCCAAAGAAACGAAACAGAGGAAGGTTTTGATGCTCCTGAAATTCGTGGAAGGGCCGTGAAAAAGGCGCTACTGTTCTGAACGGAGATTAGAAGCCAAAGCCTTGAAAACCTTCAAGAGCTCAAAATCTAAAGGGGAAAATAATCAAGTGGCATTCTTGTGCAGGGGACAGAGCTGGCTTTGCATGCTTGGGATGGCTCCTTCATCAGGCCTGGCTGGTCTTTCTCCAGTGACATTTCATCTTAATTTTTCTCTTTTGACTTCAAAATTAACTAATTTTGGCCGAGGCAGTCGAATGCTTTTGTTTAAAAGCACCAAAATGTGCTATTTTGAAAATTTTTTGTTACGGTGCTGTTTTCAGATTCAAAAAAAAAAAAAAAAATTCTCTGGAACCAGCTCTTTCAGTGTGGAGAACTTCACACCGGAGCAACTAGGAAATTCTACTGAAAAAATGTTTTGCTGAAATGTTCCCAACCGGCTCTATCCATCACTTCCTTTCACTACTTACCCAATAAAAATAGCTCCCACATACCGCCGCAGTCAGGAGTGCCATGTTACAGAAGAAGAAATAACTAAGCCAACAAAATGACTCACATTCCAAAGATAATATATAAGGTAGGGCCTGGCCAACTGGTTAGATTCAAATTAGAACCAGCCTCAGCCCTCCTGCCCGAAACAAACTGATCACAAAATATGATCTGTTGTTATTTTTTGATGTTTGCTCGCTTTATTTTTGCACCCTTCTACTCATGATCCCGCTTCTGCCTCAGTGGAAGTGGACACGCTTTTAATGCTGCCATTTCTCCTCATTTCCAGCCTAACTAAAAGCAGGAAGCAATAGGACTGTGGCAAGGGGATTTGTTCTTGGAAGGAGATTTTTTTTTTGAGTTTGGTTAAAGCAGATCTAGATCCCTGCACAATTGAAATTTTACTCTGCTGGGTTTCTCCTTTTTTTTTTGGAGGGATGTATATTGAAGCAGCAGAGTTGTGGACCTCACAAGAAACCGGCCAATATAACTCTGTGATTCTGTGTTGTGCATGAGCATAAAGAAGCGGACCACTGTGCTCCCACGCGCCCTTAGAGCCTAAAACATCCCTCTTGATTTTAAATGCGTAAATCAAAGGCATAAAACTTTTAATTTTATTGTTGCTGTGAGGTGCTGAACTAATATCCCCAAGTTTTTAGCTCGTTAATTCTGTCGATCTCCACAAAAGCCCTCGTTCCAGCAGAGCGAGCCCTTCATGTAAAGCACAACTTTTCAGCCGGGTCGGTGGTGCTTTTTGGAGCAGCTCATGGTTTAGGGTGAATGCATTTTAAAGCAATCTATAAATCTTTATGATCTTTGTTTTTCTTTCTCCTGCATGCATACTTGGCAGGCGTTTCCAGTTTGCATCACCGAAAATTTGATTCACCTCTGCGTACAATGGGTGAGAGTTGCCCACATCTGAGAAGCCAACATCAAGCCCTTTGCACCTTTTAAATCTTCAAAATAGGACTGAAGCAGGACATTATGGTTTGCCAAACTGTTGCTGTGCCTCCCCCTGAAGCTGAGCCGAGTTTCAGCCAGGCAGAATGAAGGGAGTGAGGGTGGAGAATGAATTACTGTGACCTTGCAATGTGCTGTGAAAGAAAAAAAGTAATTTGGGGGCTGCAGAACTGATTATTGCTTTCTTTTCTCCGTGGTTCTGGTGCTTTTAGATGGCTGCCTGGACTATTGCATTGCGTTTTGGGCAGCCTCTTATCAAAATCTGGAAGCTTAGGGGAAAGTAAATTAATATTAAAGGTCTACAGAGACCAGCTTCTGGGGGAGGGTTCTGAGTCCAGCAGATTTGTTCAGATGAGCAGCACACAGCGTGCATGGAGTAAGAGGCTGCAAGAATAGCTGGGAATGGTGAATAGGTGTGGAAAGGGGAGATTTTTCTGGGTGTGGATTTTGTCTGCTGGAGGGGTCTGTGTGTGCCAGAGGGAACTTTCAAAGGGAGACTGAACAAAGCCCTGGGTGATGTGGTGGGCATGGCCACAGGGTCACACTGTACGGGAGTTTGTGTCTGGATTAGTTCTGTGGAATCTCCCAAGAGTATAAAGAGCTGGGTAGGTGAAGGTTTGGGTCTGTGGTGAAGATCTCAGCAGTACTTCAGGGGCAGTCTGTGTGTTGGGGCAGTGCTGCCCTAAAAGGTGGCAGAGTCCCTGCCCCACAAGGGAACAGACCAGGCCAACACCATCCATCTGCCTGCTCTCCATCAGACTTCCCTCTGGATGTCTGTCCATCTGGACTCTCCCACTCCCTCAGAAAAGAAAGGAAAGTGCTGTTCTACACAGCCAGTGAGGGAGCTCAGGCTTTTCCTGAGCACAGGCAGCTCCCAGCCAGGGGCCTCTGCCATGATTGCAGCCCTGTCACACAGGGCAGGCACTGCCCAAGGTGTGTGTGCACCTGAGGAGCCCCAGGCTGCTGCCACCACCCTTCTGAAGGGAGGAATGGGAAGAACAAACAGCTCTGGAACCCACAGAATCAGGGAATCACAGAATGGTTTGGGTTGAAAGGGACCTTAAAACCACCCAGTCCCACCCCCTGCCATGGGCAGGGACACCTTCCACTAGCCCAGGTTGCTCCAAGCCCTGTCCAACCTGGCCTTGGACACTTCCAGGGATGGGGCAGCCACAGCTTCTCTGGGCAACCTGTGCCAGGGCCTGCCCACCCTCACACTGCAGAATTTTTTCCTAACACCAAACCTAAACACCCCCTCTGTCCGTTTGAAGCCATTCCCTCTCGTTCTGAGGATTGCTGGCATTGGAGAGAGCAGGAGTTTGGAACTGCCCAAAGTCCCGAGGTGCTGCCACATGTGACTGAGGCATGAGAGGGACAGAGGATGCTGCAGATGAGGAAGGGACAGCCTGAAACTGGGACTGGACCCTTTGCCTTGGATCTGAAGGGCGAGGGCACGAGGCACTTCACAGGGGAGCTGTCAAAAAGCCTTTTGTGCCATATCCCTTGGACTCCCTCTGGCTTTGAACCAAGCCTGGAACTGCCAGTGTTTATGGTGGTGTTTAGTGCCTGGCTGTTACTGAACATCTCTGCTGTGTGTTAACATAGTGGTTTCTGGGGACACTTGGAGGAGTTAAGGAAAACAAGCTGCAAGCTGGAAGTTAAAGTGGATGGTGGGAGCGCTGCAAGGTTGGTTAGAGCTGAGTCCTTCTTCCCAGCTCTGTAGTTGCACCAGTGACTATCCATCCTCCCACATGGAGCAGGATGCTTTGGAGATGCTCTACCTATCCCTGAAGTGTCAGGTGGCGTTTTCCTTTGCTCAGGTGTTGGGAAACTTCTTAACACTCTTGTCCAACATCCCTGGCAAATGTACTGATTATTGGAATGATCTGCACCAGGAAATAAATAAATAAAAGCCACAAGAACAGAAAATGCACCCTCCCAAGATAGCTTTTATGTAGCTAGAAAAGTGAGGTGGTTTCCTGTTCTAAATATTTAACATGATGTTTATGATATGTCCTCTGGGGGAAGAGATGCTTGAAAGCTAATGTTTATGAAGTAAGTCTGGAGGGATGGAAAGGGGAGGGAGGGCACACTAACTAGGAAAAAAAAAAAAGAGGAGGAAAAAAAAAAAAGAACCTCAGGAGATGTCCTGATTTATGGCTTTACTTGCTGGAGAAAAATCTCTGTTTTGTTAAAAAGGTTGCAAGTGAAGGAAAGCAACTTCAACTCTGCTCCTTTTGAAACCAGAAACCTGTTCCCTCAGTCCAGACAGGATCTGAGCCTGGGCCAGCAGGAATCTTTCACTGGCTGCTGCCTTTGTGCTTTGGAGCCCTGCAGAAGGTGAATGTGTGTCTGCATCACGTGAGGGCTGGAGTGATGGGCTGATGCTTCAGAAGCTGAGCTACGTTTCAGAAAGGAGGGGTGAGTTCAGTTTCCTACTCTGCCAAAGGCTTCTAGTGTGATATTTGGGTGTTTAATCTTCCTTTGTCTCTGTTCCCTGTCTGGGAATAGCAACAATTTCCTGATTCACTGGGAGATTGAAAATAAATCACTTTATTGTTATATAGTTAAAAAATAAAGGCCTGGATAGTCATTATTTTAGGAGGGGTGACTGAACTCCTTGTGAAGCACACTCAGAATGGATGGTATTTTTCAACCCAGGTTATTAAAAGTAAACCACTGCTTGGCTTGTTTTACCTTA
Organism: Lophotriccus pileatus; assembly: GCA_035583135.1. Taxonomy (NCBI): domain Eukaryota; kingdom Metazoa; phylum Chordata; class Aves; order Passeriformes; family Tyrannidae; genus Lophotriccus; species Lophotriccus pileatus. The sequence goes on along the minus strand of JAWWES010000037.1, from coordinate 4,728,466 downwards.
GTAATTCTGAATGTGAACTGCAGCAATTCAGGATCAACTTCAGAGGTGAACGAAAGGCGATGGAGCTGGGAAGGGGCTGGAGCAGCAGGAGGGCTGAGGGAGCTGGGGGGGCTCAGCCTGGAGAAAAGGAGGCTCAGGGGGGACCTTCTGGCTCTGCAACCCCCTGACAGGAGGGGGGAGCCGGGGGGAGGTCGGGCTCTGCTCCCAGGGAACAGGGACAGGAGGAGAGGGAACGGCCTCAGGCTGTGCCAGGGGAGGCTCAGGTTGGATATTGGGAACATTTCTTCACTGAAAGAGTTGTCCAGCCCTGGCACAGCTGCCAAAGAGTCCCCATCCCTTGAGGGGCCTGTGGATGTGGCACTTGGGGACATGTGTTAGTGGTGGCCTTGGCAGTGCTGGGGGATGGTTGGACTTGATGGCCTCAGAGGGTCTTTTCCAGCCTCAATGATCCTGTGATTCATGATGGCTTTGCCATCCCCACCACAGGATTAAAGCCCTTGTGGAAAGCTGTAGGTCAGAGAGGTGGAAACACCGAGTGTTCCCAGTGCTCTGAGTGTCACTGGTGGGGGTTCCTCACACCTCGTTTCCCTGACTGTGCCCGATGCAGGGGATGCAGTTAGAGAGGCAGGTCTGAAGGAGGTCCTTCAAATAGGTTTGAGTGCAGCTCCTGCCCGTGGTGCTGGCATGTCTGCTGGGTCCTCAGCGAGCCCTTGGTGGTCCCTTGGAGCACCACAGGCCTGAGATCCCGGGACCGAGAAGGCTGGAAGGTGAACACGAGACATTTCCAGCATAATCTTGTCTAAGATGAAACTCCCCGTGGCTTTAGCGCTGGCCTTTGAAGGTTTCAAAGAAGTCAGAGGCCAGGTAGAAAAAATCTCATGTCTTAATCAATATTTTAGGGTTTTTTTCTCTGTGCTGGGCTCAGCCTGGCTGGGAGTCAGGCCGTTTGTTTCAATTATTAAATCCAGATTTATGACCTGTTGTTTTTCTTGGAAATAGAGCCAGGCTTGGGACCAGTTTTCTTCTTGCAAATAACTGTGGCTGCAGACATTTTGTGCAGGTAGAAACGTGTCTGTCGTGTTTATAAACTCCCAGTTTCCTACTGGTTTGCTCTCTGTCCTCGTGGGTCTGACCTCTCTCTCCAAGGCGTAACATTCCCGTGTCCCTTTCTCTGGGATTACTGTGTTTTGCACAGGATTGATCTGCATTTGATGGCTTTTCTTTGACTCGCTCTCAGCAAGCTCTTGCAGGACTTTCCAGCAGAGAAAATCCCTGCACTGTGACAGTGCATTGCTGGGAAATCCTGGTTTGGTGACAGGCAGGTCCGATCGTTCCAGCACGGGAATATTTCCACTGGTGTTGACAACAGCAGAATGCTTCTCACTCAGTTCCCTGGTCTGCTGTAACAACTGTATTCCAGTAACAAGTGTGGATGTTTTTCTTTTATTTAGATATTTGTGTCTGATTGTTATCAAATAAAGTAGTTTCGATAACAGGGGATGGTCGGAAAGGCCTTTGAACTTGGGTAGAGTTCAGATTGTTTTGGGTAAAATTTATCAAACAGTGAAAGCTGATAATGTGTAACTGTAGTAACATGTTAAAAAAGCAGGGAGACAAGTCTGCTGCCCCTTCCAACTAACCAGTGGAGCTGCAGGAGGAGCTGTGAAGAAGGTTCTTCCTTTAAACCTTGCTGGTAACACACAGAAAAGGCTGTTGTACCTACTTGGCATTTAATTTTTTTTTAAATGCTCCCCTTTGCCCTAAAGTTGCGAATCTCTTAAATTCCAACATGAGAAGTTACCAAACACAAGAAAAACTGCAAACCCTTCCCCTCCCCACACCTCTGCCCTGCACACCCCTCCAAAACTTCACGTATTACCTGAGCATCTGGTGCACCGAGCTGAGGGGAACATGGTTTGTAAAGTTTTTTTTTAAGCAAAAAATCCCTAACTCTAATCTATAACCCCCTTCAGACCTGCCTCTAGGGAGAAACCCACCAATTACTATTTACTTTACCAACCTGGAGTGATTTGTGGACGTATGTAAGAATTATTTACGGTTTCATGCAGGAAAAACTTTCAGCTCCCTATTTGCCCTTGTAAGTAATGAGTTGCCTCAGGGGATCAAAGGTCAGATTTTGGTTTTAATGCCCACCTCCTTTTAAAAAATAAATAAAGCAATCTATGTGAAAAGAAGAAGAAGGGAAAAAAAACCCCTCTAACAGTCTGAAAAGGCTCTGACTCCTGCTCTGCTTTGATGTTTTAGGTCTGGAAGGGATCATAAATTTGCTGGTGTGAGATAGAGTGATAATAAATGTAGCTTTTAACTGCTGGGTTTTTAGCTCACACAGCATCCATTATCACTGGCAACTGCAAAGGGAATGTACTTTTTTTTTCCTTGTTGCTCTTTAGAAAGATAAATATTCACCCCACTACCCACTGATATCCCAAAAGCTCTGATGAAGCCTTTCCTTGTGATCATTCCCCAACAACTTTTACTCTTGGCCCAAGTGATTCAGGGGTGTTGATAAGAGCCCAGGGGGGTTAACCCTCCACTTAGTTCAGCATTCCCTGTGTCAGCTCTTCATTGGATGGATACTTTTCCAGCAATCTGAGGGGTGGTGAGCAGGGAATAGCCAAGGAACAGCTTGAAACAGAGAATTTGTTTGTGGTTCAGAGTCTGGGAAGTCTCAAGGTTCCCAAGAGAGCTGGAAGCAGAACGACTGTTTGGTTTTAGAAGGACTTTTGCAGCTCTGTTGTCCCTCCTTCTGTGAAACTCCTTCCCTGGAGCCCTCCCTTCCTCCTCCTTCCCCATAAATCAGGCCAGGACGGTGCCCAGGCTCGGTGTCACTGTGTGCCCTGTCACCACACCTTCGTGCCAGCCCCAGGGGGTGTCAAGCTCAGACAAGGGGCACTTTTGGGAATGACTTTAAAAGTCTGATGGACACTTAGTGCCTCCCTGGAGTGGAGCTTCCAACACCACAGCCTCTGTCGAGTCATGAGATTCTGAAATGATGCTGTCAATAAATTATTGCAGCCACTTAGATGTCTATTAATGTCCTTTCACTGAATGCCAGCAGCCTCATATTCCAACGATTTCCACAAGCACTTATTGATCAGGTATAGATTGGGAATGAATTTTGCCAAATCAGTTTGTTATCCCTATCTGTCTCTTCTAGCTGCTTTGCTGTGTGGAGTAAACACTTCAGCTATTGTTTTATTTTCCCCTAGATCAGCAGTTAAGTCATTTTTACTCAGCTCTCATCCATTATGGATCACTTCTGTTGGAAGTATCATTTATTATTATTTTTTTAGGTTCAGCCATAGATTTCTTTCTTTGCTCTGCTGCAAAACTTAATGATTTTCCATATATTCTTTCAGGCTTACAATCTAAATGAGAATGTCATCCACTCTAAACTGTTGGAAAACTTTGAGAGTAAAACAAATACTGGACAACACTTTAAAATAAACAACATTCAGAGGGTGTATTAAAAAACACTGACTTGATCTTTACTTACGACTCACATGCAGTCAGTACTGTTATTTAGGATACCTCTTGATCTTAGCTCTTTTAAGCGTTTTTCTATGTCTTTATTGAAATTGCATCTATCAGAGGATACCTTTTTTCACTTGGTCTTTCTATTCCAATCATGGAAATCAGCCTTCCTTCATAGATTCAAAGAAATGTGAGGTGGAAGGAACATGTGGTGTAGCCTGAATTCTTCAGGCCCTTTGAATGCATTCAGTTAGAAGTGGCCAACACAACTTCCAGAAAAGTGCTAACAGGTAATTCCTGTGGCTTCTGAGCATTTAACTGCTCATTTGAATATGTCTGGCTGTAGCTTCTGACCGAGCCAACCCACGTGGTTTTACTTTAAGCTGCAGTTCTCTCTCTGCCTTTTCATGGTATCAGCTTTACCCTGATTTTTTGGGGCGGACAACATTTTTACCAAGTTCATCATCTTGTTTTTCTGCTGAGCCCGTGTCTTTGAGTATATCTGAGGTTTATTGTGGAGTGTAGTCCAAGTTCCTCACACCTTGGCTGCTTGCTCTGACCTTATCTTTGCTCCTCTCTGGGTCCATGGAGGTGGCCAAACCTGCACCTTGAGGTGTGTTTAGTCTTTACAAGGTGAGCCATTTCATTCCCAAAAGTCACCTAGGACAGATGGGTTGTGTTACCTCGGGGAGATGTCTGTGCCATTGACTCAGCAAACAGCCTGGAGGATTGTCTAGGCTAGACCTCATTTCCTGACTCTTAAAATTAACTGAGATGGATCCTGCTCAGATGCACATAGTTACAAATTTCTATAGCCCTAGAATTTTTTTTTAATGGAAAATTTTAATTTTAGCCATCTGATTTTATTGAGAGAATCTTACCTCTTGAAATTGGCTGGTTCTATCAGGTCATTCTCAGTTCTCTTTTTTGATGACCCCCTTCTCAGTCTGTCCCAACTATCTGGGGTGCCATGTAAGAAAGGTTATTTAGTTGTCAAACAGCAAATGGATTGCTCATCCCGTGGGTAATTTCACAGTAAAAAGGAGACCTGCATTTCAGTGACCACCTGGAACTGAGTCTGGGAAAATATCTCAGCTTAATGTAAACTTGAGCTGGACTCTGGTGGCTGTAAGGCTGGGCTCTAGATAAGGTCCGTTCTGGGATTGAAAACATCTGCTTCCCTGGGCTGGATCTTGTCCATCCTCCTTGGAATGGGACAGCTACTCATGGGAGACGTCAGCCAAGCTCTGGATGCAGCTCAGGTTGTAAAATCTCTCAGGAAGCTCCTGCTGTTGTCCCTCAGCACACCCTGGAACTGGAATGTGTTGGGAAGATGCATCTTTACAGCTGCTGTTCCAACTGCAGCCCCGGGAGCAGGCTCAGGTGGGAGGAACTGGGGGTGGCTGTGTTGAAACGACATTTCAGTGCTTGGGATGAGGCAGTAAAATTCAGAGAATGGGAGGAACTGGAGCTGGGCATCCTCAGCTGGCCTGCAGTAGCCTTTGGAGAGGTGGTTGTGCATCCCAGCTGGAAGCTGGACCTCTCTGCTCAATAGCAGAGTGCACAGCTCACTCAAGGGATCATTATTGCTGCGTAGCCACGATGGCCTGAGGGTTTGAGAGAGGCAAACTTTTGTTTTCAGGGCAGAAGATACTTTCTTTCATTTCTTAAAACTAGGGAAATATCTAGAAAAGTAATCAAAGTTTTGGTCTCCTCTCTCTTGAGTCATTCCCTATTTCAGGCAGACTAGCCAAAACTGGATACCTTCTGTATTCATGTGTTCTCCAAAAATGGTTTGGGAAAGAATTCCAAGGGTAAAAACTAAAGAATTCCTGGTTGACCTTAGGAATGTCACCTCAACACGCCCTTTCCTTTTGTTATCAGTGACTAACACCTATTCCCCCCACGAACAAAATAATCACTGGGGGGTGTTGGATCGTTTTAAACTGGGGAACAGGGATAAGGAGATCTGAACATCAAAGCAGTGGTGAGGGAGGGCTTATCTGTGGAGCAAAGGTGGAGCAAACATCCAGCAGTGCATCCCAGAGGTTTAACCTCCAGCTCTGATAGCCTGCACCGCACTGGGATGCTGTGGGATTTCAGCAATCGGATAGAGACAGATGGAAAAAAACCCACCAAACTTAAACGTTCAGCTAATCAGGATTACACCCAGCTAATGGAAAGAGGCTGTTTTCCCCCCCTTCCCTATCACCCTGGTCGATTCCAATTGATCCGAGTTGTGCTGAGCGAGAGCAGTCCTTCAAAGTTTATTCTGGTGTCAATTTTTATCGTTTCCCCCGCTGATCAATAGAATGCATAATCATTAAGGCAAAGTTTGTGAAAGCTAATCCTTCAATAGGAGTTTTATGAATGGCTCAGAGTCATGGCTCTAACCATTTGGATGTAAGTGGAACCTTTAATCAGGTGAGTGACAGGAGACAGTCAATAGGATTTGCTGAGATTGGATTCTGATTTTCTATACAGCTCTGCAGAGTGAGCAGAAGAGAGGGGAGTGGGGATGGCCTGAGGAACACACACAGGCTAAAAGGGAAGGTTCTTCTCTTTTATTATTTATAAAATGTATTTCCAATATTTTTAAAAAACACTTTGCACTTGCATATCATTTTTCACCTGGAGAGCTCAGATGGGGACATTTGCTGATTAAACACTACATCATCTTCTTGTGAAGGTGAAGAATTAGTGCTGCTTTACACTGGGAGGGCTTCCTGCACCAAGTTCCCAAGTGCAACATCTTTGTAGCTTCTCAGCAAGGTGAGAGAAAGCAGAGGCAGATGGAATGACTTCTACAGAGCAGGACAGTGACAGAGGAAAAAGGAACCTTGGGAGTTGAATTGCTTTGAGTTTGCCCACTAGACATGTGGCTTGAATGTGGATTTGTTTGGGTTTTTTTTTTAATGCATCCTAAGCTCCTGAAGCTGCATGGGAGGAAATTGTGTAAACTAACAAGAGGGGTAAGGAATTATCCAAAACAGGGAACTGGAAAATCAGAGGGTGAAGGAGATGAGCTGTTGCACTGAACTCCTCACTGCCTAACTGACCAAAAAGCACTTGGTGACAGCATTAATATCTTTCTTCTCTCTCTTTCTGCCATTTCAAACGCAGTGAAATTATTAGATCAAGGATTTCAGCAAGACACCTTTTCTAGCAGCAAGAAGGACTTTTGCTTGGGCAAACAACTTCTTTCTGCTGAAAGGCCTTAGAGTGGCAGAATGAGAAGAAAACAGCCAGGGGAGAATCTCTTTCCATTTGGTGTGTTGACAAGTGAAGGGCCAGGTTTCAGAGGTAGCACAAAGGCAGTGGGATGCTCTGAGCCTCCCAACTGCCAGGTTGGGCAGTACATTGAGGCAGGAAACCAAACCTGCTGAGGAGCAAAGCTGGGGTTTTCATTTGCACTTTGCAAGAAGAACAGAATAACCAATGTGAGCAGTATAATAGTCCCTTGCAGGTGGCAGGCTGAGGGTTTGATAACAACTTTTTAAAGTAGTTTTAAACTTTCAGCAAGTCACCTGCTCTAAACTGATGCAGCTCCATCGGGTTTCTCATGCTTTGCATCGGCTCAGCGCTGTCCTTGGGCTCATAATCTGGCTGGTCCTGTTCAGGGTTGAACAAATGTTTCTAAAGCAGGTTCCCATTTGGGAAGCTGAGCAAAGTTCCCTTGGGCTCCATCAGCTGGCACTGCATCTGGGAGGGACACAGGACCTCCGTGCCAGAGTCTTGTGCATGTCCTGCTCCTCATCTTCTGCCATTTTTCCACTGGGAACTTGGTAGCAGTAGGGTGGATTTTTTGGGTTTTTTGGTTTTTTTTTTTTAATTTTTAGCTGAATGTGTTTTCTTTATTTATCACTGTTTCATAGTCCCCAGAGCATTCTGTCATCATGAGTGCACAGCAGCAGGAGGAGACAGGTGACAAGCAAGAGAAAAACTCTGCTTATGGCAGCGTTGTCAGGAGTTCAGGGAAGCCAGACCTGTGCAGGAAATACACCACCACTTGCTAAGAGATGATCTTGGGATAGATTGTGCCACAATAAACTCGAGGATTGGGGTGATATTGGCTCCATGTGCTGGCAGTGACCTGGAAAAGCAGACTGAAATGCTCTCAGGTTTCCATGTACAGGCAGAGCTGTGATAGGGCTGTGCTGGGTGTGCAAGACTCTATGGTAAGGTCTTGAGGGAAGTGTGTGATGGATGAAAGCCCTCTTGCCTCACAGAGAAGTCACCACCCAGTGACTCTGGTACTTTCACACCTCGATCTAGATCTGAACTTTGCTTCTTGATCCTGTTGCTGAAAGATTGTTTTTTGGGATTTTCTGTGAAATGCTTGCAAGCCTCTGCCCCGAATTGCCTTTGAGTGACAAACTGAGATGGGGGGCAGTTCCAATTGTGGAAATTATTTCAAAGCTTTTGGTTTGACAAAAGGTAACCTTTGATCTGGTAAATGAGAACTTTACCCAATGGAGGAGAGGGGAGGGGAGGAGAAGGGAGGATTGATAGAGAGGGGAAGGGGAGGATGACTTAAGAAAGGTCAGTGGGACTTGAGAGCTGGGTTTGGTACTTCCAGCTCAGGTGAAAGGAGAGACTGGGGGAAAGGGTCATACCTCCTCTGTGGGGCACAGGAGACCACAGGCAAGTCACCTTGTAGAGTGTGAGACTGCTTCAACTTCCATTCCCCTACCACTCCTTTCTTTACCTTCTCTTGACTGCCCTGGTCTGCTTTGCTGGGGCAACTGGGGAGTGGACACCAGCCTTGGGAATGGGGTGTGGAAGGTGTTTGTCCCACTCAGTGGCTTCCTCTGGGCTGTCCTGACCATCCAGCTGGGTGTTCTGTGGAGCTGTGTCTGCAGAGGTGTCGCTTCCAGGCTGGTGGGGGTTGTGATCAGGCGTTTGGGAGGCTCACTGGACCTTCTGCTCTTGTTAACCCTGGTAGTAGCTGTGCTGTCATGGAGCTCACAGAGCCCCTGCGAGTCAGAGGGCAAAGGCAGCCGAGTTCACACTGGCCTTGGCAGGACACAGCATCAAAGGTGCTTTCCCAGAGTTATTTCTCCAAGACATCAGGGGAGTTTTATGAGTCTTAGCTCACCCCAAAGCTGGAATGCTGCCTTTATGACACATCAGTTTGTCCTCCTCTGTTGTCATGGCTTTCCTCCCAACTGACCAAGTAGTTTTCTTGTGACACCAAACACTTCATTCTCTGCTGGGCCCTTCCAGAGGCTGGTGGTGCCACTCACCAGCACTGCTGAGATGCCTCTCCGTGAGTGAAGACCCTGTTCCCAGCCCTTCCCCACACCCCCTCCCCCTGCCTTTCACTCTGGTAAATATTTTAGTACTCGTTGAAATCAATTGAGCCTCATCAATTGGAAATAGAGTGTAAATCACTGGGACTTTTGCATTCACCCCAGAAATCAATTTTCACACATTAGGGCTATTAGCTTATTGAGAAGTGTGTGATAAATGGCTGTGGGCCATGCTGGAGCCACACCTGCCAGCTCTACATTTTGCATCTGAAATAGGCTCAGAAGCAGGGGGATGCCAAGGGGAGGCAGACCTCGGGTGGGTGGAGCAGTGTGGGGCAGGAGACACGAGGGCCATGCAGCCAGACAGCCTGGAGATCAATAGCAGCACCAGCACTAACTCATCCTCGCAGGGGTGGAGGTGGCTCCCAGCCAAAGCTGTGGTTAGGCATCTGATTCTTTTTCTCTCACAAAGATGAACGTAATTTGGGGAGGAAAGGTGAAATGTAGATTACAGACATTTAATAAAACTAATGCAGTAGCTTAAAAAAGAGGCTTCTGTGTTAGTAAATATCTTTCTTTCACACAGCAGCTGCGGGCAGGGGGTAGAATTGCCTCTCCTTCTGCCACCCCAGTGCTGGGGGTGAGGAGGATGCACAGTTTACCACCAGTTATGATCCAGGGATAACTCAGATTCCCACTCTCACTTTTATATTCCTTCTTATCCCCTTAACTTCTAATAGTGGCAGCTAATTCGCTTATTCTGAATAAGTCTGGGAGAGGTGAGGGATGAAGTGTTCAGTGCCCAGCAAGTCCTTCTGTAGCCGTTTGGAAGACCTTGGTCTGTATTTCCAGGATAGGACATAACTCATTCTTCTCAGTTACTAGTGCCAGTGAAAAACATGGGTGACTCCAAGGACTTGGAGGCTCTCCAGTGCTGTACTCTGTGTTTATGTGCTGTGTAGTTTGGCATTTTACACATATGAGCCACCCCTGGAGCTGTGGCAGTCATGCATAAGTAGGGCAGTCTCTTTGGCTAGAGATCTTATCTCCTCCCTGTCCTCACAAAAACCTCTCCTAAAAAAGCATATGTTTCCCAGTATTGGATATTTGACTGTACAACAGGAAAAAAGGGAACACCAGGTCACCAGATAGATGGTGCAATGCCAGTAGCAGTTGATTTTCCTGCTGTGCAGTGAACGCTGGGCTCATACACCCCCGTCAGATTATTCTAGGAATAAAAAGCAGAGTTGCTTTAAGAGACATAGAAGATCTGTGTCATCAAAGGTTCTTTTTAAGATGAGCAGTGTGGGCTTAGAGGCAAAGCTCCTTCCTGTGAACATCTGGAGGGGACTGACTCAGACGCTCCTTGGTCAGCCCGTTCTGATGAGGAAGCCCAGGCTGGAGGTGCAACACAACTTTCCTTGCTCAGACACTCCAGATGTGCTGTGGGCTGGTTGGTTTTGGTGAAAGTGCTGTTGGATGGACTTGAATTGCATCAGGAGCATCCCAAGAGCGAGAGGTAGCAGAGAGAACAAAGATGTCCGGTAGGAAGCTCTTGGCTAAGGCTTGCAGGTAGCTTTGACCTGCCCCCGGGATCCACTCTTTTGATGTTGATGCCTCATCGTCCCATGTGCCTCTTTCCTTCTCGCTGAGTTGCTTTGAAAGACCAAACTGAGAGTCCTGATTCACTTCTGGGTATCCTTCCAGGCCAGCTGGAAGCAGGAAGCAGTGACCTGCTCCCCGAGGAGTGCCCGGGTGGTTTGGCAGCTCTCGCAGCGGCAGACAGCTGCCTTCCAAGTGTTCGCACCTCAAAGCTCCTGTGCTTCATTCGGCCACATTTCTGGAACTATTGCCAGCCCCTCCATCCAAAATGTTGTCTTCCTTCTTCCTCACAAGTTTCATATCAAGCAGCACACCCCGTGCTGCTCAGACCTGTTGGTGAAGTCATTCCCAGGATCTGGATTTGAGGCCGGCCGGCTGCCATCGAGACTCCCGGGCAGAGGCTGCATTGCTTCGCTGACAGTCCTGGGCTCTCACCCTCAGCTAATTACTTTGATCCTTTACACTTTGTAAAAAATCTTACTACACAAAATAAGTCCCCCCTGGCTTTAACCTTGTGACCTGACTGGCCCTTGTAAAAGGGAGGGAGAAAACACCCAGTCGTGCACACCCAGACACACGCACACTCCCGCATGTGCCTGGATCCACAGCCCCACAAACTGCCTAAAGCCTGGGGCTTTAATAGTTTCCTCCCAGGACTCCCACAAAAAGGCAAATAAAACTCCTTTTACAAGATAGCAGAGCAGCATGAAGGATCAACTTCACCAACAACAAGTTCTTTCTTCAGTTCATTTGTTTTAAACCTACTTTTCGTCCAGATTTTGATCCTCTGAGTGCCTCTCCCTCCTCTCCCCTTCTCTCTTGCCTGCCCTGCTGCCAACAGCTTAATGGCTAAAAGAAGCAGTGTATTTTTTCAAGATCTGCTTGTTCACAGGGAGTAGCCTGTGTGTGAACACATGGTTTTAAATTCCCTTTCCATGAAAAGGGAATGTTCCTCCTTTCTTCTTCGCAGGACCCAGCTAAGAAAAGAAGTGCAGAGGCGAGAGAGGGAAAACCATCCTATTTATGAAGGGCAGTTAAATAGACCAGGGATCTACAGTCTGCAAGGCAGCTGAGGAGAAATGCAGTACAGGTCTGTAGAATCAGAAGTGGTCTGGAAAAATAAGTAGGTTGTTACTCTTTTACCTCAGTTAGTACAAAAAGCAGAGCCAGTTCTTCACACGGCGTGTATCCCTGAGCTGGGGGAAGCATCACAGAGAATGGTAACTTGGGGAAGAGCATAAAGAAATTTAAGTTACTCTATGGTTTAGATTAAGGATGGGGAAACAAATTTGTATCTTGCTCCCTTACTGGCTGGCCTGTATTTGTAAAACTTCCAGACACTTAATAATCCTGAGACTTCTCTTCCCCTGACATATTTAGTGAAGAATGCTCAGCATTTTCTGAAGTTACCATAAGCCAGAACGTAGTGCCAGCTGCATACACATCAGGATTCAGGAGCCTTGCCTCTTCAGGAAAAGAGAGAAAAAAATAAAACCCTTCATTTGCCAATGAAACCCACATTTGGATGCCTTTATCATTTCCTCAGTTAAGCCAAAACCAAACTGTTTGAAAGCTTTTAGGCTCTCATTTATTTCTCCCTTCTTTCTAGTATTTTCTGCTTCCCATGCTTGAATTAGAACTGGTAAAGGAAGGAGTTCAGGAACAAAATCCTGGATAGTCTGTTCTTCTTAATAGATCACTTGGATATGACAGGCAAAAAGAAATCTCCATATGGAACCAAGGGTGTCACCCCACGTTCTGTGGGAGCCAGGAAATGGATTCTGGAAATGTTTGAAGGGAAAAAATAAACCCTGTTCCCTTTTGGTGAAAGGTCTGTAGTGACTCTGCTGTTCCAGTTTGCTGGACATCAAGGTCTTGGATTCAAGGCTCAAGACAGTGAGTGAAACTTCCACAGCACTGCTGCAGGATGACTGTGTAGGCAATACCTGTGCAGGAACGTGCTGTATATGTTCTGTAGTGAGAAAAAAAACCCCATATCGTGAATGTGGGGAGTTTCTGCAGGTCCATTTAGCAATTCTAATCCCAAAATAAAAGCAGAGGCTGTTTTTAGCTCCCCCTCATGAAGTCCCTGTGCATTTCTTGCACCCCTCAGGGTGAGGCACAGCCACAGTCTCTGGGGGAGCCGTTCAACAGGTAGAGGCATAATTAGGAAACATGTGTGTCTGAAGCAAAGGTGGATTTTGCTGATTGCTTGGGCATTAAGGCTTTGGGATCAAAACCATGACTGACAGATTATGAGGGATCAAGGGGGAATCTTGGTAGGATTTTCATACTCACCTTGCCCTATCACTTCTTTGAAGAGGAAAGTTGTTTAGATGGGGAATTCCATGGGCTGGGATCTAACTTGCTTGTCCTTCTTTGTACAGCACCTAGCACAGGAGTCCCATTGCTTGGGAATCTTTGGGATTCCTGTGCTGTGCCTTGGGAAGAAACTATTCCTGCAGCAGAAAAAGAATTTTCCCCGCTGCCCCTTCCGCCATGAGAGACTCTCTGTGGGTTTTCTCATTCCCTCCAACCTTTGTAAACATGATTTTATCCCATGGCAAGGGAGGCTTGAACTTCCCAGCACCGAGGTTTTCCTCTGTTTTGGTCTAGTTCAGCTTCCCACACGTGTGAGTCTGAGCGGAGCCATTTCTAGGCTCAGTCTCTGTAGGGTGCTGCCTGTGCCAGAGCTCTGGCCACAGCCAAGCTCTAGTCCAGGGCTCCAGGATGGGATCCCTTTCCCCAGGTTGGCTGCTTGTACTAAATACTGGGGCAGCTCTCTAAAATACTGAAGGAACAAAGCATGCAAGGCAGTAAAATGAGGCAATTAAACCTATAAACCCAGGGTTTACAAGGGAATTTATAGTGTCAGAGGCTTTTTATAGCTTTTTTAGATTAGTTTAAATAAAAAAAAAAGGGGGGGGGGGGGAAAGAGAGAAACAGAGAGGGAGAAAAAGAGGACCTGAAACTTGAGGAGACTTAAAAGTTCAGAGAGAGGCTTTTAGGAAGCACAGAGGGGTAATAATTAGAGGCACATTTTCCATTTCACTGTCTTTGCAAGACGAAATTAAAGGAATAAAAAAAAAAAAAGCATGCACAGAACAACAGGCAGTTTACATTTCTCCCACTTCCTCCTTGGTAGCATTTGGGTTTTCTGTTTCTGTCCTTTTGTTTCCTGGCCAGGTGAGAGCATCTCATCACCTGGGCAAAGGGACTAAAGGGAAGGAGTAGGGAGAAATTTAGATTTGGTTGTTTTCCCCTTCTGCTGTGCTGGCTGGTAAAGCTCAGTGAGTGCCTTGCAAATCTGGGAGCTCGTGTTCAAGAGGTGAAATGGAGCCAGCACCTGATTAGGGCAAATTTGGTCAGGTGAGACAATAGACCCTGTGTTTTAAAGAGCTGGTTGTGTTTCACTGGTCCCTCCAGCTTCCTCTGGCATTCCACAGACACAGCACACACCCCCCCACCATGTGAGTGAGCTCGAGATTGCCTTTGGTGTGTCTAATCAGACCCAGCCCTGGCTTTAGCTGCTTCTGTGTGAACTAAGGGAAAGGTCCTGCATCCTTCTCTGTGGAAGCACCTCCTTTATTCAGGCTGGTTTGCTCCCCATCAGTGCTTTCGACGTGGTGTTTTTCCTTTGCTCCATTCGTACAGTCACAGAATAGTTGAGGTTGGAGAGGACTGATGGAAGTGTTCTAGTCCAATGTGCTGCTCAAGGTGGGCACAGCCAGTTTGGGTTGCTCAGGAGTTACCAGGAGAGACTGAAGCGAAGAAGATAAGGAGTAATTTGGCCTTATCCCTGTCTTTGTTTTACCTTTTATCAGTGAGCCCAGTTTTTCCTGGATCTGTCTCATGCTGCTGCTGTTCCTGTAGAAGCCTTTCTTGGTGCCCCTCACCATATTAAACCCCAGACAGGCTTTGGCTTCACTAAATCAATCCCAGCATGTTCAGACAGTGTCTCTGTGTTCCTTCTGGGTCACCTGGCCCTGCTCCTACCTTGTGTATTCTTCCTTGTATCTTTGAGTTGTGTCAGGAGCCCCATGTCCATCCACACAAGCTTCCTGCTGCCTTTGCTTGACTTCCAGCTTGTCAGGATGGACCATTCCTGAGTTGGAATAGGTGATCCTTTCAAATCAGCCAGCATTTCTGGTCCCCTCTTTTCTCCAGCTCTGTATGCCATGCAATTCCCCTGAGTAGATCCTTGAAAAGCCGAACTCCAAGGTTGTGAGTCTGCTTTTTGCTTTGTTGTCTTCTCACAGTTTTAGTCCCCTTGGAAGTGGCCCCAAAGTGATGTGCTCTGTGATGGCATGAGAACAGTCTCACCCCATACACATGGCTACTTCTTCCTTCAATAAATGGGAATGTCTGCTGGCCAATCTTGTCATCATCACTGTCTCATCTGAATTTATACCATTGGTAAGATTACCCTTTCCATGGTGTTTGTAGGATTTTTGCCCACTGCAGTGCTGCCAGGGAGCTTTGAGGGTCAAATGCTTTGCTTTGTTCCTTCTCTTTACACTCTTTTCTAGCTAGTGTATGGAATAGTTTTGAAATGTGGAGGATAGGTCCTGGATTGTTGCTAGAATATGCAATTAGTAAATTACTCATTAACCATAGCAATTCATCATCTTTCTGCTGTGCAGCTTTTTATGTAAACCTGCCTGTTCTCTCAGGCAATATAAGAAGAGGGCCCATCCTTTGAAAAATAAACTTACAGGAAAATAGGAACCAGCAGCCTGCCCTGCAGATCAGCTTGAACACCTGAATGGGACACTTTTGCTGTTGGAAGAGGTGACCCAGAGAAGAGTTTCACCATCCTTGGGTTCTTCAGTGAAAGGGGAAGTTGCTCATGGTAATCTTTGGTTTGTCTGAATTAAATAAATCCTTTTGTCACAACGCAGCACCCAGAGTGAAGGGCAGACAAAACCTAAAATGAGTATGTGTGAGAGAGAGAAGGTGAAGGCAGAGGAAGAGGAGCAAATTCAGATCTGATAAGGGCACAAGCGGCTCCAAAGTGTTAGTCCGGCCAACTTGCAAAAGGCATGAGGGGTTCTGAAATGTTCTTCCACACGACTCCCCATCTGAAAGAAGGTTACAAATGAAGCACAGAATTACCCATTTCAGATCCCCTTTACATGGGGGTGATTATCTTCATTGGAGATGTTATCATTTTACAGTGAAATCAGAGTCAAGCCCAGCATTTTTGAAGCAGGGCTTTAGTTTTTAAAGTCTGCGAATGTGTGTTATTGCAGTCACATGATAAATAGTTCTGCAATCAATAGAGAAAGCTACTAAAAATGTGGTTTTGTCTCTGTCTAGTATGGTACATTAAGACACATGTATCATTCTACACTCTCTTTCCCTCTTTATCCTTATACATATGTAGGGGCGGAAATTTTAAAGTGCTCAGTGTTGGTCAAACTGTCCCCAATGGAAAATATAACATTGACCTCAAATAGCATCCCATTTTAGGTCAGTGATGAGTGATTTTAAAAATGCTACCGTTAAGTATATATTTAAAGAGAATCACTAGTGGAAAAGTGAGTCTGTCCTCCCTGATCCTAAAGTTCTGTTGAAGAAATGATGATGAGAGGTGGAGAAGGTGGCTGGGCAGAGCTCACTGTGTTGGTTGTCCCAGTCCAGTACTGGTTTGGTGTTTCTCTTGTGATTTGCCACCAGGAATTTATCTTTTTGCAATCTGAAGAGCTGCTCAGGAAAGAAAGTGAGCCTGCAATGACTCATTTACATCTTCTATGTTGTCAAATCCATCAAGAAACAAAGTGCTGGCTGGCTGAAGCTTTCAGAAGAATAGGAAGGGGAAAAAAATAAAGCAAAAGAAAGCTTTACATTTGCTAGTTGCTAAACACAAGTTTTAGGAAGCACTGAAGTCAAACAAACAACTTTTACGAGCGAGAAGATCCACCTGCTATCAGTGATCTTATAGATTGTTCTGTTCTCTGATACTTCAGGATTTCAAATAACATCTAATGGGCCAGAACGTACAAAGCAATCGATGTTACTCAACCTCCACGGCCCTCAGCTGCAGGTGTTTGCTGTCCCAGCACCCTGGGCTTGGAGCCAGGGCCTGGGCTGCTTTCAGCCCATGTCAGCAGTTTACAGCCTGCTCAGGACCTGGCCCCAGATCCTTTGAAAAGTCTTGGCCAGCAAATAGTCTTGTTCTGCTCTAAAAAAAGCTCCTTCACTGGTAGCATCGGGATGCGGAGCCACTGTGCCGCTTCAGTGCTCTGACCCCAAAACCTGTGCGTGCTCCCAACCTTGGGAGAGAGGTGGGCCCGCTCCAACAGACCAAAAATGAGCTAGCAAGGGAAATTCAGCCTGTACTTCACGCATGTTTAGTCTGGTTTGCAATGCCAGTGCTCCTGGAGACCTTGCTGGGAATGCAGCTCCTCCTGGCAGGCTCACGGTGCCGTCCCACGGGCAGCATTGATCTGGAGCAGCCCTCCCAAAGCCAGACATGTACCTGGCTGTGCTGAGTGCCTGGCAGTCTGTCTGCCCTCTGCACCATGGCAGCTCTTACCGCTCTCGGCTGCAGACTCGTGGTGGCCAGGAGAGCCCGCGGTTGGCCTGAGAGCCTGGCGGTCTGTCTCTGCCTCCCCCCCTTTCATTTTGTTGGCTCCATGTGTTATATCAAATATCTTTAAAGAGCACGGTTTGAATGATGGGGCTTATAATTCCATCTCGGGAGTTCTGATGACTCGAGCTGGGTTCCTGTGGTTTATGATGTCACCGGGACCCATCGATGGAGCCGTAGCCCCATAATTCACCGTTGCCCTGTTATTTATCCTGTGCCATAAATGGCTGCAGTTTAATCACCAGAGTAAACTGCTGAAGCATCTTTGTGGAAACTGTGATGTTACTGTAGCAGTAACCATGGTGACAGCCGTCCCACCCTGGTGGCTGATGCAGAGGGAAGCAGTGACTCTGAGCCCTGTGCACCCAGTGAGACAGGAGCGAGTACCACCCTCAGAGAGGGGAACCTGAGGGACGGGTCCAGACACGCTCTCAGTGGAGAAAAATCCATTAATTGCTGCTCAGGTACACACACTGCGTGTCGTTTGTAGTCTCTGTGAAATTCGGATGTGGATCCAGGCTTCACCAACCTTGACAGGCTTCTGGCACTGATTTCATGAGAAGAGATTTTTAGGAAACACTCCTGACTCCTCTGAGGAGATGGGAAGCGAAGCCATCTTTTCTGTACAGTGTTTGGTTTCTTTTATTTTCTCCTTTTCCAGTTCAGGTAGAAAAGAAGGACTGAGGACACTTCAACCAAATGGTTAAGCACTTCATACAATTCAGGTTTATGTTTGGGTTTTGTGTGGACAAGAGAAGCAGGAGATTCATCTGCACGAGCCTAATTCTTCTTGCCTTGTGGCCTTGGATCCCCCTCCTTACAAGGCCTTGTAGGATCTTGGATTTTAGTGGTGGTGGGGCATAATGCACCTTGATGGTACATAAAGTTCTTCAATTCTTTTTGGCAGAATACATTTGCCAATCTATTTAATGTCATCTGAAGATGCCTGGTGATTGTGGATGTGCAGCTGGCATTGGAATAAGCACAGGGCTGTGTTGTTGTATCATAATAGAACATTATTATAACATAAGTATAATTTGTTGTTTCTTATTGAAGTGAGATTTTTGAGAAGGTTTTGCTTTCCAAATCTTAAGTTTCCATTCAAACCCCAGGTTTTGTTGATTCCCCCCCCCCCAAAAAAAAAAACAACCCTCTAACTAAAACCTCTGTTTTTTCTGATTTTAAGAACAAAGTAAGACACTTTTCAAATATATCTGTGTCTCACTTCCTTTCTCCTTTACTTCCCTCCACTTTCTACATTCATTACTTTTTCTCCCTGGGAAAGAAATGAGGAGAAAACCCATTCTCTGTCCATCCTCTTTCAATGTGAATGTTTGCAGTGCTCAGCTCTTTTTTTCCCCTCATTTCTTCTGCTCAGCAGCCCTAGAGAAGTCCCACAGCACATGGTATCAGTGCCCTAACAGTCTGCTGCTTATGGGAAATGTCATTTTACAATGTAACTTTTTTTTTTTTACTAAAGGTTTATGATTTTCTACAAGGACCCATTGTTTTAAGCCACGTAGCCAACATGTGTTTTCTTGAGGTATCACTTACCTTTTAAGCAAGTAGCAGTTGAGTTTTGGTCAAGCCAGGCTTGGCTGTCTCTGGATTCCTACAATTATTCTGTCCTGGTAACCTGATACAGCCCAGGGAGGGAAGAACAGAAAGAAAAGCCTTTTAATTTATGGTAGGTCTCAGTTCTAATCTTGTAGTTACGTAGACTTCGACTTTGCCCTGAATCATTTTTAATGACAGTTGAAGAGAAAAGAATTGAAAAGCAAATCTTACCTTTCTCATCACTGACAGCTTCTCATAACAAATCAGACTGTTTTATGGCACAGCCTTGCAGTGTGGGTTTGATGCACATGAAGGGCTGTCCAGCAGGAGAGCAGAGCCTTTTCCTGCCTAGCACAAGATAGATCTTTGCAGCAGCAACTTCAGAGCTATCTGTGAGCAGCAGTTTTTCAGCTTGTGGAGTCCTAAACATTGTTCGTGGAGTCTCTCATGAGGACATTTGTGTTTCCCCATAAGAAACTTGGCTTTCTTCGTCACCTTTTAGAAGGTCTTTAGAAGTTCTCCAGGAACGTGCCTGGAAAAAAGGGTGAAAAAAGTTGATGTTGAAGCCCTCGTGGACTTGAACGTAGCCAGAATATTCCTCCTTCCCTCCAGTGAGCCTGGCGACATCTGTATGTAAAGAGAGATCACTGAGGGGCTTGGGGGGTCACCAGTTACAGCCCCAAGGCTGCCAGAGGTCCAGGAGCATTTGGACAGCGCTCTCAGGGACATGGTAGGATTGTTGGGGTCTCTGTGCAGGGCCAGGAGTTGGATTTGGTGGCCCTTGTGGGTCCCTTCCAGTTCCGCATGTTCTGTGACTCTTTTTGCTTTGGAGTCCACGCCGTTGGTCAGAAAAGAAAATGATCTGCAGAAATTGCTGGTTTGGTGGTTTGATCCCTGTATGAACCATTGCCTTTGGAGCTGGACTCGATGATCCCTGTGGGTCCCTTCCAGCCCAGAATATTCCGTGATTCTCTGTGATCTTGCCAAGAGACCTGATTTAAAGGGTCACCCTTCTTCAGCAGAGCCCATGGCTGTTCACTCAGTGATCAAAAGGCAGGAGTTTAATGCTGCTCCCCCGAGCGAGGGCAGGAGAAGGCACAGCCAGAGCTGCTGCTGTGGTGCCCAGTGGAGTTAACAGAGAGAGGCTCTCACTGTAATTGGATACTGGCAGTATCCTGCAGTGCATCTACATGGCAACTTCCCATCAGCACTAATGTGGCTTTCTGAAAGCTCCTCTCTTTTCCTGGCATGGTCACTCCTCACTGGTGCTGTTGGGAACTCCCCCAGCTTTTGTGAGCTTGGCCCACCAGGTCTTGGAGCTGCCGCGCTCCGGGTGCGTCACTGGCCATGGCAAGACCCTGTGCCAGGCTGAAGCTTTTCAGTGCTGCTGAAACAAAACCAAGACGTTGCTTGGAGCCCAGAGGAGCAAGGAGATGCCCTGCATAGCATGAATCCCGCATCACCACAGACTTTGCTTGACTTCTGTCATTCTTGCCGTGGTTTCCTCCACGACCTCCAACTTTTTCCTGTATGGAGACGTGATTCCAACTTAGGTTGGCTACACACTCCGCTCCTTCTGACACATTTTGACAAATAGGGTTTGATTTTACCCTGGAGGTCTTTCCAGACTTAATTTTATGATTGTGGAAGGTCATCAAAAGGGTAGTGCTATTTAAAGACCAAATCGTGTCACATTTACTCACGGGACTAATGCTTTTTTTCTTGAAGATGTCCATTCATTTCAGTGGAACTATACATGGGCTAAATGGCACCAGTTGTAAGCAGAGGCACTGGAGCCTGTCTTACTCATCTCAGTGGACTACTCAGAGAGTGAAAGTCAAGTCCTTGTCCTTGCCATTGATTTTCCAGCCCCTTTTATTACGAGGTGGCTTTCTGACCCCATCTAGTGACTGCCCACATGGGGATTTATGAGCGAGATCCAACCTTTTTGCAATCAGAAACAGCCACTTCCACCCCAAGAGTAAATGGCTTAAATTTTAGAAGTGGCATTTAAAATCCTGAGTTTGTTCCCCTTTGCTCACAACACTCTCAGGAGCATCACATTTCCACCTTGGTGGATCACATTTCCAACCTGGTTGGGCTTCTTATGGCATTGGGAACTGCTCACAGTGGTTAAGGGTGAGGCAGTTCATACTGGTGTTAATGTGGTGACACAGCCCTGGTTATACTCCCACAGTCCAAAGATCCATGTTCCTTGATGGAAGCTGGATGTTTTTGGGGTTACAACTACAGTACCACAGAAAGAGCCACAAGGCCAATCAGAGAATCATTTAGGTTCGAAAAGCCCTCTGAGATCATGAAGTCCAACCATTCCCCCAGCACTGCCAGGCCCACTCCTAACCCATGTCCCCAAGAGCCACATCCACAGGCTTTGGAGCACTTCCAGGGATGAGGATTCCACCACTTCCCTGGCTATCCTGTGCCACTGCCTGAGCACCCTTTTCATGACGAAGTTTTTCCTGATATCCAATCCAAACTTCCCCTGGCACAGCTTGAGGCCATTTCCCATCATCCAGTCCCTTGTTCCCTGGGAGCAGAGCCTGACCCCAACCTGATCCACCCTCCTTCCAGGGAGTTGCAGAGCCAGAAGGTCCCCCTTGAGCCTCCTTTTCTCCAGGCTGAGCCCCCCCAGCTCCCTCAGCCGCTCCTCCGTGAATCAGAATGTGTGACCGACTGAATTACAGTGAAACCTGGGGTGAGACTTGGAGTTGATATTGAAAAGGTATTTTTCAAAGCCTTTGTTTTTCTTATTCTTTACATACTACTGGAACTGCAAAAGGAATCTCATTTAAAATATGAATTAGACATTTTATACTTCTTATAGCTCTGTGTTTTTAGGAAGCTGATACTCATCACTTGCCTGTTTTCTTGGGGGAGTGTGCAACGAGCTTCTGGAACAGGTTTGCTACTTTTTGGCTAATGAGGAGTGGGACAATTATTTATTCCAAGAAGCTGGAGCAAGGTTGACAGCCTGGGGGTAGACCTGAAAGAACAGTAACACTTTAGGCTTTAGTTGCTCTGAGATCCTTTGGAAACAACTGCCTTGATCTTTTAGTGCCCTGGTAAATCATTTATTCTGATCACCTACTTACAAATTCCCATCCTATGGGATGGAAGGAGCAGGGTATGGAGCTCCTGGCCATAACCCAGCAGGTGAACTGCAACAGTGCAGAGCTTCAGCCGGGCTCCCAGAGCACCTGGCAAAGCTCCTGGGTCGGGAGCAGCACCAGAAATTCAAATTCCTCTGACAAACAGGGTGTCTGGAGCTGGAGGTTTTGGATGGGATTTTTCCCCTCTCAGGTTGCAGGCTGCAGTCAGGACACATGCTGTTGAACACATTGCATCCCCTCTGCCTCTCCCTCCTCCCACACTGGGCCTTGGTGCTCCCTGACAATCTGTTTCAGTTCCCCTTCCCTTCAGCATGACCAGGGTCCCCCAGGTTACCCAGTGATTCATCTCTCTGGAATCTGGGAGTGCTGATTCTCTGTTCCTACCCAGACTGGCAAGGGGGTTATTAAAGCATCAGAGGTTAACCAGAACCTCTTTTGGTGAACATTTGGGAGAAGAGCCCTTGATGCCAGACGTTATTTTACACGTGTGTTCTGACACCAGACTTCACTACTGCACCTCACGTTTCTCTGTGTGCGTGGGCTTGAACACCTTTTCCAACTACAACCCTATTAGAGGATCCCTGCTGCTTTGGGAATGTACATTGGGAATGACTTCAAGTGGAAGCGTGTTTGGATTGTCCTATTTCTATTTCTGAAGCCCTCTCAAGGGAGCTCGCTCTCTCTTCTCACCCCATCGCTTCCGATGGGGCCGAGTCATTGCATTCCGTGCGCGCACAGTGACACCTCGGAGAGACTTGGACTGTTCTCTTGTCTCACTTCCACTCTCTTCCAGGCTGGATGCACACCCTGGAGGTATGTGGTTTGTCTCAAGATATAAGACTTCCCCCCACTCAGAAACTACATTACTTCAACAAGCCACAAAGGGCTGGCAAGAGGGAGAAGGATGCTCTTGTTAGCACAGCTTTCCTGGGAGATCTCCTCTGTGGACTCCATGCAGCTGGAAACAGCCTCTCCCTCTCCTGAGCTCGTGTGTGTGGGCAGACACACATTCCCTCATGCAGCAGTTGCACTGATGTGTGAGTACAGACACAAACACTTGCTTACAGATGCACAGATACCTTCCTTTGTTGTCCTTGTGCGTGCGTGGAGAGGCAGAAATTCTCTGAGTGAGAATTGACCCCTGCAAACTCCAACCTGCTCTTTATGCAGGTGCCTCAGTGCCCCAGAGCCTGTGCACCCCTCTCCTGCATGCACAGATATAGGTGCATCTCCACAACCTGCAAAGGTGTTGCAGAATTTGGAGGGAGAGATGAGCAAAGTGAGCCTGAAGGGACCTCTTGAGGTTTAGCCCAAGCAGTGTTCCAAGCAGGCTCACCCTGAGTTCAGGAAAAGTTGCTCAGGGCTGTGTCCAGTCAGATGTTTAAAACCTCCTGAGTCACAGATGCGATAGCCCTGGGTTTTTTTCCTTATACCCGGGCACAACCTTCACTCCTTCCATGTTTGACCTTTCTCCTGACCTTCAATGTCTTTTACCCTCCTGCCACACACCTGAGCAAAGAGCAAGGTTTCATTTTGAGGAAAAAAAAATCTAAAGGAATCTTCCACTTTTTCCAGCCTTCTCCCATGTTTTGCAGTCAAAAGTATTTGCTAAATTTTGCAAATGCTATTAGATAACCCAAATCCGGCTAATCCAGTATTCTGGTGACTAAAATATGAGGCTAAAAAATTCACCCAGCAGCAGGTTGTGTTCTGTTTGTGAGGCTGATTTCACATAACAGTAACTGGGGTGAAATCCAGACACCTGCCAGGTGGGCATTAAGTGATGTGACCTTGTGACTGTCACAGCCAGCTCAGTTTCAAACCAGGAGAAAATAAGGAGCAGGGTGTAGCTTTTGGGGAGGTGTTTCTTTCTCATTGTAGTTCTTATCTTTTAGGTGGGGATCACGGTCAAGGCTGATGACCTGGCTACTCCCCTTCGCCACATTTTTGTGATTTATTTATTTCTCACTGCAATAAATCAGCCTGCTGGTGAGATGACTTTACCCAGGAACTCTCCACCACTGCTGAAGGAGCTGAAGGGTAAAGACTCTCATCTGTCCCCAAAAAGCAGGAAGCACAGCCATGGTGAGGTAAGCACAGCAGCCTGAAATGGCTTCGAGTGTTTTACTCAGTGCAGTGCAGGGACCACTAGTGTGTAGAAGAACCTGTTGTAGTGGTGGTTAACCAGCAGATCATGCAATGGTGACCTGGGAATACTTTCAGACATGGATAGGTCTGGATATGTATTTATATACATCTGTTTTACCTACCTAAGGCTCAGAGTTGGTGAGACTGGTTATGGGTTTGCTCAAGACCAGTATTTGATGGAATGACTTAAGATTGAGAATATATTAGTAGAAAATAGCATTTGAGATCTACTATGTATTTCCAAAGATGCTTAATTTTAAGATTTTAGTAACAATTATTTGTGAACTGTCTTTAAATTCACACAGATGTGAACATCCATCTCTGTTTATGGTCCCGTGTGCACCCTCAGTGGGAAGTGTACGAGGACATTGTGCATGTGTGCGAAGGGATTTCTTATTTGTTGTGGCCATCCTTCCACTGAGGCAGTGCCAGGGAGATGTTCATAGAATGACAGAATGGTTTGGGTGGGAAGGGACCTTAGAGTTCATCCAGTTCCACCCCCTGCCATGGGCAGGGATATCTTCCACTAGTCCAGGTTGCTCCAAGCCCCATCCATCCTTGCCTTGGACACTTCCAGGGATGGGGCAGCCACAGCTTCTTTGGGCAAGCTGTGTCAGGGCCTCCCCACCCTCACAGGGAAGGGTTTCTTCCCAATATCCCATCTAACACTGTCATCTGGCAGTGGGAAGCCATTCCCCCTTGCCCTTTCATTCCAACTCCCTGTGAAAGGTCTCTCTCCAACCTTCTTGTAGGCCCCCTTTAGGTACTGGAATGCTGCTATAAGGTCTTCCCAGAGCCTTCTCTTGTCTGGTGTCCATGTTCATGGGCAGGGTTGCAGGCTGTGTTCACCTATGTCAGGATGTGCCTCTGTCATTGCACAGTTCCTCCAAACTGTCACACGGGTGCATTTTAGGACAGAACGAGCACTGGCTAATTCAGGAAGTGACACATTCGGGGGCCAAATCCAGATTTTCCTGCTGAAGCCAAAAGTATAAGCAACACAATTCCATGAGCATGTTGCCTCTGAGTGACAGTTTGAGTGCAGGGGGGTGACTGGGTTTGGCTGAGCTCTCTATTCCTCTGAAAAGAGCAGTCGATGCCCTTGACTGGCGAGCGATGCCAAGTGCCACATGTGTGACGATGGCCAGGGGCCTGGTCACTCTGCCCAGCCAGTCCCTGTGGATTTGGGTCTGGCCAGTAGCAGCCATGCTGCTTGGGAGACAAATTCTTCTCCAGTGGAAGGTACCCCTGCCTCTGGCAGGGGGGGTTAGAATGAGATGAGCTTTAACCCAAACCACTCTGTGATTCTGTGTAATTTGTGTTGCTTCCCTGTAGGTACTAAAGGGTTAAACTCTGTCACAAATACAGAGTAAAAAACTGTGACCCTGCAGGTTCCCAGGTTGCTGTTTGTGTGTGTGGATCTGGGTGTAGGGTGGGTTATCCTGCTGTTGGCAGGGGTGAATATGTGGGAGAGCAGAGCCTGGTCACACGTCTGTGTCGGTGCAGCTGTTGATGAGCACGGGGGTGTTTGTGTCGGCGCTGTCTGGGGCAGGAGGTGCATGTGCTGTGTGTTATTCTCACATCCTTGCTAGCAGCAAACAATGTCACGTCCCTACCTGGACTGCAACGTGACACACACCTCAAAAACAGCAGCAACAACAAGCTCCAGAGCCAGAGGAGAAAGCAGAGCTGCTCTTTTCTGCTCATCAGCCAGGAAATCCTGCCAGCCCCGGCAAAGCATGCCGGGATCCAAACCAGCTTTTGGGCTGGGGCTCGGGGGTGGGGGGAGCGAAAGAGAAGCAGTAATTTGTTTGCCATGGCCCTGGAGCCAGGAAATCCAAACCTCAAGCATTTCCCAGGCCACAGCACATCGGAGTTGCAGGAGGGTGTCAGCGAGTGGCTCCCAGGAGCACACCCACCCGCACACACGCACACGCGCCCGTGCACACGCACGGGCAAAGGGGCTCCGCTCCAGCACCGCCGCCCTGAGATGCTGAGACAATCTCGAGTTTTCAGGCCATAGCTGTCAGGATGCTTCGGTATATTCATCACCCCCCACTCCATGGTGATAAAAATTTACACAGCCAACGAAACGAAGATTAATTTCATGTGAAAAGCTGACAGAATGGCCCATGTCATTGCTTTATTTGTGCCAGCACTCAGTAACTCGGCGCAAGTTCCATTGAGGTGGCAGACACCCCGTCCCCTTGAGCCATCTCGTCTCCTCTCTAATGATGCCACCGTTTTGACAAAACCAAGCAACACTGCCGGTATGTGCGAATTTGGAATTAATTTTCCTCAGAAAGGTCAAGTATGTTAATGAGCTTTTGGCTGCCTGCGCTTTCTCCCTTGTGTTTCTCCCCCGTTAATGGGGGGAAGAAGGGGGGAAAAAAAAGGAAGAGGGAGAAATAATTACAGAAATAAAAACGAAGGAAGGAGGAAAAGAAAGAAGCTGTGAGGATTTGGAAGAGGCAGGATTCAGTGTGGGTTTTCAGGGCCTCTCCTCTTCCAGGACTGAGGCGGGCTAATTGTATCAGCGCAAGTCTGTGCAGTTTGCTTGGAGCTGTTGAGCGGGGCCAGGGATGTCATGGATAGCAGAGTTGGTGTAACCTGGCACAGAGGGGGTGAATTGCACCTCCTTTGCACTCAGGGAGTGAAGGCAGCCCTGTGTGTTGGCAGCTGCCTTCGTTTTCCATCACAGAATGGCTGAGCTCGGCTCAACGCGGGGCTCTGTGCGCTGGGGGAGCAGAGAGCAAGGGAAGGTGGAGAGGAGTTCACAGGCTCCAGCTCTTGTGCCCATTATGAGAGGAAGCTGGAAGAAAGCTCAGCTGCTCTGGGAGAAAATCCAGGGCCCACTAATTCATCCAACTTAGAAATAGGACAAATAGGCAGTTTAAAGAGAAATTGTCCATACAAACGGTATGAGATGTTTGAACTAACTGTGATGCCAATCACCTCTCACCCCTGAGATTCCTGTCTTTATTCCTGCAAGGTGGAATTTGCCACTTTCTGGCATCCTCATGGCAGGAGTTTTCTTGATTTCTCCAGAGGTTGGGTGATGATCAATGGGAGGAAAGGTGGTAGAAACAGCAGATGGTGTGTCAGGGCATGAGGGAGCAAAGCTGGACTCCTGACTCTGTCACACACGAGTCACGATCAGCTGGATAGGACATTTAGGGTAGGATTCATCTCACTTAATTTTAGTCTTCTTAAACAAAGTATCTGGACTAAGCTAATTGTCCAGGTTTCTCTTCTTGTTAACAGAGAACAGTAAGGAGGAACATGTATCCCACCTAATTTAAGATGAGAGAAATTCCATTCTGGCAAGGAGTTTCTTTCTCACTGAATATAAAGTGAACTTAAACAATTAGCTTGGACTGAACCCCTACCTTTTAGAGACTTAAAATTATGGGGTGTGATTTCCTCCTCATTCTCTTCTCCCTGCTCCCATTCTGGTTCTTATTTCCATATAATCCTGCAGGCAGAGGAAATCTCACAGTGGCTGTATTGGCAGGGTAGGATCAATGCCTTTCCCTCAGCTTGCCCGGGCTGTCTCCATGCCTATCCACCTTTGTGGCAATACAACCTTTGGCTGTGATCTGGTCCTTCCTGCCTCGCACTGCTGGAGCCAGCCCAGCACACGGAATCTTGGGCATTGTCCAGAAAGCCTTTGTTGACTTTGGAAGGGACACGTTTTGCCATCCTGGCCACAGTGCAAGGAGAGACGTTGTGCAATGTAACAAGGCTGGTGTCATATTTAAGGGTGTCCTTAATTAGGGTTTTGCTTTGTTTTACACCTCACTCAGCTGGCTCTGCTGTGTGGGTCCTTCTGTGTATGGTCCTGGCGTGTTCCCCACATGACTCATCCTGCAACGGGGCTGCCTCAGACTCGTGGCTGGGACATGGATTTCAAAAGCACTCAAGTGACCAAACTTAATGATTTTCAGCTGACTCCTAGCATTGTCCTAAACAAGGAATTCCTACCCATAAACCACTGGGCTGCCCACACTCTCCCCCTCTTTCCCAGGCTCTGTCGTGTGCGTGGAGGCACATTCTGCTCTGCTGACCCCGCTGCAAGGTGGGGTGGTATTTGGGGACAGTGAGATTCACCAGAGGAGCTTTGGGCTGTCCCTCTCACATGTGCTTGCCCAAATGGTCATGGGCGTCACCAGACATATATCTTTCGTCTCTGGAAGTTGTTGTGTTGTTAATTGGTTGCTTTATTCCTCCTCAGAGGAAGTTTCTACGATGCAAGGAAAGTGTTTGCTGAGCTCTGCTAAGATACAAATTTAACAACAAATATTAACTTATGCACAGGACAAAGGAGGTACAAGAGATACTTAAAATATTTCAGTGGCAAATGGTATTTTGAGTCCTCAGTTCTAGCAACAAAAAGAACACAGGAGGTGTCTGCACAGAGATTGCCTCGTTCGTGGCCATGGTGAAGTAGGGCATCCCTGTCCTGTGGTTGCCTGGGATGTCAGAAGAGGATGAGATCTATAAGAACTTGAGTTCTTAGGGAACTTCTCACCCAGCAGCTCCCTGGGGCTTTAGCTAAACTGTGAGATATTCAGCGTTTCCCAACTCTCGTGTCAAGGACCGTCTCCTCTCTTCCCAGCTGTGAGATGTGGCTCTGCACCATTTCTGTGTCCTCCCCTCCCACGCTCTGGTTTCCGTAGGGAGGAATCCTGGGGATGTGAGTCAGGGAGCTGTAGTGCTCTGTCACCAGTGGGAATGATTCAGGCCTGAGACAGCACAGCACACCTACCCCCCGATCTACATATCGCCCTCGGGACACTCAAAGCCACATTTTCCCAACGTGCCAAGTTCTTGAGAAAAACCAACCACTTGTTTTGGTGCTTACATAGAAACATAATCCCTCAGAAGAGGCGTGGAGTTCATGAGATGCATCAGTGCCGTAAGTCTGCTCTCCCCTCCTAGTGGTCCTCCCATGTTCATGGATATCACAGAGCACGGTGTCCCTTCATCCCTGTGTCGTGGGGATTGTTTGTGCCATCTTCTCTCAGCTTCTGTTCCTTTCTGTCCCTCTGTTTTTGCCCTGTGTGAGAGCACTGGTGCCTGCAATGGGAGGTCACCAGTGAGGTTACTCAACTGGCTCCAAATATTAAGGCTTCCTGCTCTGCTGTGAAGGGCTGCCAAGTCCCCCTCCCTGCTGCTCACCACAAACCCAGTGCCTCTTTGTCTCCCTCTCTCCCCTTCTCATCCCTCCTCCTACCAAGACATTCAAATCTCTTCCCAGCAGACAGAGTGGGAGGACAAGGCACCCCGAGCTACCTTCAGATGTGTTTGCCTCAGTTCCCAAAGCAGTGTGGACACGGGGTGATGTTGTCTTTGCCCCTTATCAATGTTGCCAGAGGGTGAACTGTCCCCATCTGTCCCAGAGTCTGCAGCAGGTTCCTGTCTGGACCCGACCCAGTAGTTGGGCTGACAAAAGGCATTTATTTCCCCTGGAAAATGTCCTCAGGTTTTTCTACCAGCTGAGGGGATCTGTGGATTACTGTGGAGGGGTTCACGAGCAGAGATTAAGGAGAATGTGAATTTTGTCAGCAGATGGGAATGGGTGGGAATGGGCTGCCCAAGGACCTGAGCTTCCTTACAAAACTGGTAGAGGGGTTACAGATGGCTAAGAGTTAAAAATCTCTGCCCTAGGCATGAACATGGGGAAAGACAGGGAATCTCCTGTCCCAAAGGAAGTGAAATGGCAGGGCTGCTGTTTTCCCAAGGACAATGTAGCAATGGGTGATCAGCCTAAAAACCTCTGGTGTGCATCTGAGCATGTGGGGAGGGAGCAGAACACAGGGAGAGCTTCATTTACAGGAACAGAGCATGAACCAGAAAAGAGAAACAGTTAGAACAGGATCCCATGAGGAACAGAGGAGATAAATAAGGTAGGAATGGGGGGAAGATGGGAGGTCTGGTCACAATTTCTGTAAAAACCAAGGGGAGCGGGGGTGCTGCTCCCATAAGCACTGCGGAGATCAACCACATTCAAGTAAAAACATAATTTTCTGTAAGAATAATACAGAAGCCCCACAGACTAATGGTTCAACAGGATGAGGAAAAGCTGCCTGCTCCACCCCAGTATGTGCTGAGGTAAGGGTAAAAGCAGAGCCCCTTGGGCAGGAGCCTGCCAGCAGTGCACGCTTGGTTTTGGACATATCTGGGGTACTCGAGTTGGCAACAATTCTGCACTCAAAGTAGAAGAGAAACAGCTGCTTTGGAAGAGGATTTTTAGCCTCTCCAGCCATGGCTGAATCCCTTTATCTCCTTGCCTTTGCTCCTAACTCTTAAAGATCTCACAGGAGATTTCCCACTGGTGTGAGTGCTGCTGGGGTCACCAGCCAGGAGCTCTTGTCTTTTTCCCAGGAAGAGTGAGGCTGCAGGAAACATACCCTGAGGAGTTCTTTGTGAGCATCACACCTGAATTTGCCCTGCTCTCTCCCAGTTTATGCTAAATGGAGACCACAGAGACCTCATTTAATGACTGGGTTTGTGTAGGTGTAAAGCCCTTTGAGGTCTCCATAAACATGGGTGTTTATTCATTTAGATTTCATTTTGATTTTCTTTTAGGATGAATTCATTAGCAGGGAGAAAGCCAAAGCCTTTCTGCTAAAAATCCAAGTCTGGTTTTGTTTCGTTTTAAGCCATGAAACAACTACAAATTAACTAACTTCTAATTACGGTCTCGGGGCTGGTCCTTCGGGCTGCCACCATCCGTGTGGTCTGTGTTCTGGGAGCTCTCAGACAAGGAAAAGCTGAGAAAAACATTGAAATAGGAGGACTGGGGGCATCTCTTGCCTTGTTTGATGGCACTCTGTGCTAGCTGCTCCTTCGGTTGTTTGGGCTATCGCATTCCAGGGATGCATTGCTGTGGTTAAGGGGTGAAGTGAGACAAATGAGAGGACATGAGCTACAGGGATGTCCCCATTTCGATGCCGGGCAGAAAAATCAGATGGAGTGTGTTTGCTCCTGCCCTGGGGCTAAGAGCAACAAAGGGAAAGAGCAGGGGATTTATCTAACTACAGTCTACAGTCTAATATTCCTTTGGCTGCAGCAAAGGCTGCAGCACTTCCCGACTATCGGCTGGCGCTTTCACTCACACACATCTGTGATTGATGGGCAGAGAGTATAAACACCTCATTAGTGCTATAATTCACTGGTTAGGGCTCAGGCTGGGCAGTGGGAGGGAGGGGGGGCGAAAAAAGAGTTGAGAAAGTTTAATAAAAAAAAAATGGAAGAAGGAGAAGAACGGATGTAAAGGCCACACAAATCATTCCGGGGAGTTATCTGACCTGCTTTGAAAACTTTAATTGCTGATAATGGACAACCTGTTGGGTGGTATTTTATTAACACTAATAGATTTTTACGGGATATTTCTCACATTGCTCTCCCAGAGCCTGAGGAGTACATTAAATATTAAAAGTTAATGCTCTTGGTTGCTGTTTCAAGGATGCCCCGCTGATAACGAGCTTTCCCGCAAGTTAGAAACCGGGAGAAAACATGAGCTGCCTTTGCCACTTACGGCCTCTGCAATAATAATGAGGAAAACACTTGATGCCTGGTGTGCACCTTGGCTCAAGTCTGGCCTAAATGCTCTGTGAAGGCAGTGCCCAGCCCAGAGCTGGTAGCTGTATCTCATCTCCAATCCTGGCTTAACAAGAGCTGGATTCCAGAGTCCCACGCTGAAAGAAAATGTTTGTAACCCCCATATGCTACTTTACATTTCAGTTATTCAAAGCAGAGGTTGAGCCGACAACCCATTCCTGTTTCTCAAGAGAATTCAGGTCTGAAATGGATGATATTTTTCTTTAATGTGCTGAATGGTTTTATAAGAGTGTTGCTTCCGCCCTAATCTGTTACAGAAATGACCCAGCTACCTGGAACAGAAGTGGAAGCACCCCAGGAAACATCTGTAGAGGCCTCCAGCACTGTGGGCAGAAAGGGGGGTTCTGAAGAAGGCTCCAAGGTCCTGCACACAGCAGACAACCCCCAAAGTATGGGAAAAAAGGGTCAGTTCTGTGCTTTAAAGAGATGGATTCAAACAGCCCAAGAAAGAAAAGAAATTAATGCAACACTGGGGAGGTTTGCTGGAGGGAAAGTAAATTTGAAACAGGATGAGCAGTAACCAGCTTGTGTGGTGAGTCAGAGGGCTGGTGTTAGAACTGGAAAGTCATAATACTCTTTTGTCCTTGCGGGTAAAGCCTGGACTTCCCATTTAGTGCCTTCTTTGGATGCACCATCACTGCCAGCAGTGATGGTCTGGGCCTAGAAATCTGTAAGCCCTGCCTGTGGTGGCCTTTCTCCTTGGAGTCATGTCATCCTCGCTGGCGGCAGCAACAGGCTCAGTTTTGGATCTCATTCTGATCTCTGTTTGTGCAGCCGCCGTCTTGTGCCAAACCAAGCTGGACTGGATGGCCCCATCCACGCTCCCTGGTCCAATCCTGGTGAGCAACTCAGCCTTCCAGGCCTGCTTGGCTGGAGAGCAGCTTCCCAGGCTTTGCTGTGCAGGCCAGCTAGACCTCACCAAGAGCCTGGTTCCAGCTGCCAGGCCTTTCTGTAGGCAGCCTGCAAGAAGATGGATTTCCACACCTCCTTTCTCAGTAAGTCTTTTCTTGCAGTCATGCCATGAACTCTTTGAGCTGGACTATCTTGGTCACTCCACTCTCCTCACCGTTGGTGTTTCCAGACAAGGAGGAGAAGCTGTTCAAACTACCTACTCACCCCTGGCAGCCATTCCCACCCTCCTTGCTAAAACAAGGCATCTTTTCTTCTGTATTCTTTTCCCCATTTCTGTGGAAGTTTTTCAAGTTAACTACAGGGTTCAGCTGCCTTGGGATGGTGCAGGCAGAAGAGGAGAGGCTCCAGTTCAGTCTCCTCTAAGTCTGGCTTTAATAACAGAGATCTCATTTTGGCATCTTGAAGTTGAGCTGCTAGAGCCAGTTTTCTGAGGAATTAGGGTCTGATCACAGAACCCGTTGTCTTCTCTTGCATATGGACCTGCTCAGGTCAGAAAAGTGCCTTGCAGGTTTCAGACTTTGCTGGGGAATATTTCATTAATTCTGTCTGTACTGGGAGGTGTTCAAGGGACTTCAGGGACTGGACACCAGCTAGTTTATGCCAGTTGAGCTAAATGCCTTTTTTTTCCCCCTAGAACATTCTCCAAGGAGTCATAATATGAATAGATAGATGGTTAGTAAGTACGTTTTTTGTCCTACAGTAAATGACACCACAGCAGCCACAAGGTAGATGTAAATAAAACTGGGAACTTCAATTTCTGGAAGGTCTTACCTTTGGTGTTAGACCAGGTGCTGAAGCCATGATGGGGCATGGCCAGGGCCAGTCTCTTGCTTTCCTTGAACACAGTCTTTAGATTGCATGGACTGAACTCCCTTCAGGTGGTTTAACAGTCTGTTCAAATTTTGTATCTTCTGTCTCTGAAAGAGGGATTTGAATCACAGAATAATAGAATGGGTTGGGTTGGAAGGGACCTTAAAGCTCATCTTGTTCCACTCCCTGCTGTGGCAGGAACACCTTCCACTAGCCCAGGTTGCTTCAAGCCTGGTCCAACCTGGCCTTGGACACTTCCAGGGGTGGGGCAGCCACAGCTTCTCTGGGCAACCTGTGCCAGGGCCTCCCCACCCTCACAGGGAAGAATTCCTTCCCAATATCCCATCTAACTCTGCCCTCTGCCAGTTTAAGGCCATTCCCCCTTGCCCTGTCAGTCCAGGGCCTTGTCTAAACCCCTTCCCAGCTCTTCTGGAGCCCTTTTAGGCTCTGGAAGGGGCTCCAAGGTCTCCCCAGACCCTTCTCTTCTCCAGGCTGAACAATTCCAATTCTCTCAGTGAATCTGAGCCCTGCTGAATTTGGGAGGAAGCTGCTTAGAGGGTAATGGGGAAGAAGAGCCAGGAGAACTTGGTACAGCGATTCTTTCCAAAGGGCAAATCCTTTGGCTCCCACACTCCAGGATATGCTTTGTTTCTAGACTGCTGTTCAGCAATAAAATGGTCTTAGTTACTTAACAGGAATTGACTTTGTCCCTTCTCCTCCCCCTTCCAGCCCATCCGTTCTCCCCCGTCACCCCTCCGATAACGGCAGCTTTTCCTGATTGACCCCACAGGCTCACGAAAAACCTTTTTACTTAAACGTGTATTGACCTCAGTCTTGCTGCCCAGTGAATTATGTCACAGCTGGCAATCTGAAAGCCATAAATCAGGGCTCCAACCTGGGGAGCTGTCTCCTGATGACACGGACCCGAGCCTTCGTCAATGAAGGTTGTACCAGGTGCCTTCGTGTCTCTGACAACTGGGAAGGGAATACCCTTTTTATGTTTCTTTTCTGTCGTCATCCCGTAGGCCCTTGTGATTTTTTTTTTATTTCCCTTTGATTTGGGTTTGTTTTTTTTTTTTTATTTCCCTTCCCCATCTGTCTTTGCACTGTGTATAAAATTTCCTTCCCTGCCTTAACCCACCCTTCAAAGGGAAAGAAAAGGAACCTGTCGGACTTGACATCCTGGATGGTCTTAATTCTCAGTTAGTGTTAATTTTACCAGCCTTTTCTTCCCCCCATCCTGTTTGATTTTTGTGCTGATTTGTTGTTGTTTTCCCTGTTGTGATTTTGTCATCTGGACAAAGGCACTGGACAAATGAGAAATTTAATGATACTGGAAATATTTCTCCCATATTTTGTGAAGCAAACTGATTCCAATAGATCTTTTGCCCCGTGACTTGGGATGTGCTGGCTTGTTGTCACTTTGTGGATGAGGGAAGGGGAATACTCCGTGAAATGTGTAACATCATCACAAATTCAGTCAACCCTTCTGTCTCTGTACAAGTATTGATCAAGTGGGAAGGAGGGAACTCGTCTATGACAGTGTTTGCAAAAGGAAGATCTGGGTTGTGCTTGACTGAAATAGAAAAAATGCCATCAGTTTTAATAATTTCCTCTTCTTATGGGGAATCTGGGAGGCATAGCTTCATCTTCCTCTTCTCACAGACAAGAGCAAGGCTTGAGTATCTCACAAATTGCCATGGGTGGCAGGGCCAGAAAAGGAGGGGTATTTGCCTGCTTTCCCACATCTCAAAATAGGGCTACATAAACAATTTTTATAAATTTTATTCTGCCTATGCTGGAATACACTGCTAACAAAGCTGGGAAAGAAAAAGCATGTTTTTTAGTTCTAGAATGAGTAGAAATACTACCTTGGTGACAGATCTGTTGCTTGTTAGACATCTGATTTTATATCTGTGGCACATTCCTTCACTGTGCCATGTGAATTCTTCAGCTCAGGAATGTCTTGAGTTTGGGAGAAGTTACCTTTTTGTCCATGTCCTGACTGACTTTAGGAAAGGTAGACAGATGAGTTTGGAGATAGCTCTGACAATGTGCCTGATGCTCAGGCCAGACCTGGCAAGGCTGGGATCAGTCCAGGGCTGATGCTGGCTCCGAATGTCACCAGGGAAGCTGGGAGGGCCCTCGGTGGGTTCAGTGCTCTGGATGGAGATCAGACCCTGAGATAACAAGGTGATGACAAGCACCCTCAGAAATACTGACACAGAGACAGATAAAAGAAGACACAGTAATAGTGTGTAGAAATAAATCCTTCTCATTCTGCTTTTGATCTTCTGCGTTTCTTAAATACAAGAATTTTCTT
Organism: Lophotriccus pileatus; assembly: GCA_035583135.1. Classification (NCBI taxonomy): domain Eukaryota; kingdom Metazoa; phylum Chordata; class Aves; order Passeriformes; family Tyrannidae; genus Lophotriccus; species Lophotriccus pileatus. The sequence goes on along the minus strand of JAWWES010000037.1, from coordinate 4,693,018 downwards.
CATATCAGTTTCTTACATCATCCATAAGCTCATGCCCTGCATTATAACAGCCTTACAAAAATGTTACTCAAAGAAATGGATTCAGGCATTTGTTTTAAAGACACTGGATTAAGCACTATCTGTATTTAGATTAAATTCCTCCCCCACAATGTTTGCAATGTAATGTTTGTGGTGCTGGCATGTGCAGCACTACCCAGAGAATGGAGCTGGCTGGAAATTCCCTCATCTGCATAAATGCAAATGACTAAAAACTTGGAGTGGTGGGAGTGAAATTAGTAGATTATGGGTTTTATTCCTCCTTTATTGATGTAAATCGCAGGCCTGAGTAATGATAGTTGTGATTTTTAAAGCGGGCTGTGCCCCTTCAAAGAAAATGTGAGCTCATAAATCCTGTGAGATTAGAGATCCTGAGGCCCGATGTGGCCATGGCTCTGGGTTTATGGCATTCCTCAGGACAGCCAGGATAGGATGTTCTGTGACCTGGCTTTTATGAAGATCAAAAGGCTTAAAACTGTTGAGAATAAGATTTTCACTTTGTCCAGGGGGAGACACCAAGCTGTCAAGTGGGAGGAGGCTCTTTGAAGTGTGGAGATAAGGACCTTTCTAACCCCCAGTCAGGTATGAAAGCCATTTCCAAGCGGCAGAGGAGCGTGGCATTCCACTGGACTCGCTGTGCCAAGGGAATTCATGGAACAGGCCAGCTGAGCTGAGCCAGGTGAGCACCTGGCAGTGTCTCAGCCAGCCCATAAACAGGACTGAATGTTTGAAGAGGGTGGAAAGGACTGGGAAAATGTAATGTAAAAATTAATGTATTGGAGGAGGTGGGAATTATATGTGGGAATATCTCCCTGCACTCCAACCAGCCTGAGTCCAGCACAGCACCCGCTTGGGGGAGTTGGAATAAGGAGTGTACTCCCACATGGATTATCTCAGCCTTGTATCTGAGCGTGGAGGGCCAGGTGGGAATGCTCCCAGGGAGCTTCTGGGTGGGAAAAGGGTGAGGAGAGACAGAAAGTGTCCTCACACCTCTGTGTTCCGGCCAAGAGCTGATCCACTGCAGGGCCAGGAGGGAGGAAGCAATTCACTGCTGCTGGAGGCCAGGAATAGCTCGTCACTGGTCGGGAATAGCTGTGGGAGAAGCACAGCACTGCTTTTCCGACTGTCCCAGAGCTCAGCATCCAGCACAAACACTTACATGTTTGTTCCTTCCCTTCTCAGATTCCTCAGAGGGGTTGGCATTGGCAGCTGGATTATCGTGGTGCCTTGAGAAAGAACTTCTGCACAGCATTTTTCATGTAAGCAAAAGCCGTTAGCGCTGAAAACTTTCCCAAAAAAGGACTCCCCTGAGCTAGTAAGAATAATTTCTGGTCACATTTATAGAAGTTGAAATGGCATCTAGACAAGATAAATATCCTTAATGTTTTGTCATCTTTCTGCTGATGAACTAAAGATACATTTACTTTCCTGTAATGACTTTCTAAGAGAACACAGCTAAAGAAGACAGAATAAACACACAATTTCATGACAGATGCTGTTGATACATGTTTCCTCTGTAATAAGCTCAGCCCTTGGCTGACAAGAGAGTAAGAATTGTCCTTAGCCAACATCTTGAAAGCTGAAGGTGAAAACAGAGTGGTAGGAATCATATGGCTTTATAATCAACGTCCAAGCATTGAATTTCCTCATGGCAACAAATGTGGGTTAAAAAAATCATGCCCTAATTATCACAACTTACATAGATACTCTCTAGGAACTGTTCTATGTGCAATTGGTCAGAAATACGTTGATAGTCTGGTTCCTATTGAAAAATGCCATTTTCTGTTGGAAATGGTTGAGGAAATCACAGTGATTTGGTTCTTTTTGTTTTGTTTTGTTTTCAGAGGAGTAATAGAGAAGGGCCTGACTGGGTTGAAGTCATAGTTTTTATTTAGGTGTTCTTTTTCTTTTCCAGTGATTTGTCGCTTCTTTTTCTAGTCATGTTGTGTATAACACATTTCCAGTGTGTTTCAGTGGGTCCAGAATGAAACTGTGGAGGGAATACTGAGATTTTGGGTGCTATTTTCCAAAGCAAAACATGAATAATTAATAATTTCATAAGTATGAAATTATGTTCCAAATGGAACTTCCATTCTTTCCCTCATCCCACCAGTGCTGTTACACTCAGAGGCTGACCCCTGCGTGGGCTTAAAATATTTTAGTAGCAGGATTGCAGGAGGAGCTCCCTGTTTGGTTCTTCTTTACTCATGACTGTTCGGGTTTTCTCTGTCATCCTTCTTAAAGCAACAACATCCCGAACACCAGAGCAGAGAGGAGTACATTGTCAACCTTCCCCTCGGCGTGTAATGAGCAGGATCCTGTGTTAATGG